>VMDR010006687.1:0-44155 GCA_007922815.1 Macrotus californicus
GGAAAAAACATAATAAAGATTATATATATATATAAAATATATAATATAATAACAAAATATTATAAACACATTTATGACAATAAATTTAGTAGCCTAGATAACATGGACAAATTACTTTCAAAACACAACATACTAAAAATGACTCAAGATGAAATAAAAAATTTGAAGGGTCACATTTCTTCTAAGGAAATAGAATTTGTAATTTAAAACCTTCTAACAAAGAAAATTCTAATTGCAGAGGTTTCATTAAGGACTTCTATTAGATATTTAAGGAATATGTATGTACTATCAATCTTACACAAATTCTTCCAGAAAATAGAAGAGAACACTTCTTAACTCATCTTATGAGGACAGCATTATTCTGATAACAAAACCAATAAAGATATTGTAAGAAAAGAAAATAACAATGCAACAATATAACCCATAAACACAGACATACAAACTCTTCAACTAAATATTACCAAATTTCATTCAAGAATATATAAAAGGATAGTATATTATGACTAGGAGTTTATCCCAGGAATTCAAGGTGATTCAACATTTGGAAATCAATTGATATAATCCACCAGATTAACCAAGTATATGGGAGAAATTATGATGATCTCAAAAGGGACAGAAAAACATTGAAAAAACCCAACACTTTGGTAGAATGTACATTTGATGTGATGTGATGAGAATAGTACTTTATCTGTATGATCTTCTGCAAAACCCATAACCCTAACATCAGTCACATCCAATAGAGGTATTTCCACAAAACATCTGACCACTTCTCCTCAAAACTGTCAAAGTCATAAAAACAAGGTAAGTTGCAGAAATGTCACAGCCAAGAGGAGCCAAGTAGATATGATGACTAGATTACAGAGTATCCTGGATGGCATGCTGGAACAGTCAAAGCACACCAGGCAAAATGAAGGAAATCAGAATAAAGTAGGGACTTTAGTTGATAATAATGTGTCAGCATTGGTTCATTAATTGTGACACATGCATGACACTAATATGAGATGTGAATAACAGAGGAAAGTAAATGTATAATATATAGGAACTCTCTGTTTTATCTGTGCAATATTTCTGTATATCTAAAACCCTTCTCAAATAAAAAGCTTATTTTAAAAAGAGCTGTACCTGGATATTCATCTCAGCTTTACTCATAATAGCAAAAACTGGAAACAACCCAAAGGTCCGTCAACAAATGAATAGCTAAGCAAATTATGGCATATTCATATGATAGCATGATATTCACCAATAAAAGACTGTGCTACTGACACATAAAACATGGAGAATAGAAAATGACATTTGAAAAGATGTATCAGAAGTCTCCAGAACCTTCTCAAAGGAGAGAATACACTGTCAAGAAGGATCATTATCTCAGTTACTATCTCCCTCTCCCTGCCCTCTCCTATTCTTCAGGTATCAAGCCATGGACTGGGAGGGTACAAAATAAGGTCCGTTCTCAGACCCCACACCCACCACCACCACCACCAGCAATGACCTTGGTTTCATCCTGAGTCACTTCCTCAACGCTTCAGCCAAGACACTTCTAGCTCCCTATGTGGAACAGAAGCAAACTTACTCAGTATTTTTCCAAACTTACTATTGAAGGGCAAACTCAGCTTTAAAACTCTAAAGCCAAAAACAAAACAGATTTATTTTTATTCGTTTTTGCATTTCCGCTGTAACAACCCAACGGTGCAAGTTGGGAATGTTGAGGTCTAACTTGAGATAAGTTAGGAAATAAAAGAGGATGAGACTTCAGGGGGGAAGGGGGCAAGTATTATTTGTTATTTTAAAATATTAACCCACCCCACTTACTTCTTGGAATAAAATGTTTCTTTAACAGGGGTTTACAAAATAATCTATGTTAGAAAGGAAATATCTTTCTAAATGCTTTCCATTTTATGGCGCTATGTCAGTGGGAGGTCGTGGTTAGCACTCTGCGGGTCCCTATATGGTGTTGTCAGCACTTCCCATTAGCTACATTTGCTTCTCTTTCCCCCAAGAAATGCTGTGGCTCTGGGGACATTCTGGTGGGCAGCGTGTGGTAATAGAAAGAGACAACAATGAAGTGTTGTTAATTGCTTCCCATAAACATCCCCCGAATCCGAATATGTCAGACTTCTTAGGCGTCCTACGCTGTAGGGCCCTGATGGGAAAGAAGGGTGATGATATCTCAAATAGTTCTCATTAAAAACATGGAAATTATTCTAGAACCAAAACAATCCAACACCTGAAACTAATTTTTTTTGACATTCATGGGCTTTAATGGCAGCTTCATTAATTGAATGGAGTCCCATGGGGACAAAATCATGTTTTCCTTAATGACCTGCCAGATGATGGATTTGGGGTGTTACATACTTTACTTGGAAAAACTTCAGAGGAAGGAGGGTCATTTCACCACTGTGCTCGACCAAGAGGCCTCCTGGGGTCTTGATGATGAGCCAATGTGAAAAGGATGAGGTGAGCTTGGCAGGATAGGGAAGCACTGTGGTATCATCATAGGAGCCTTCTCAAAGGGAGGTTCACAGACCAGTAGCATGAGCATCACTGGGAAGCTAATTGGAAATGCAGCATCCCAGGCCCCACCCAGTTTTACTGAATAGGAATTAGCATTTAACAGGATCCCTGGGTGATCCTCAGGCACATTGGAGTTTGAGAAACACTGGTTGGGAGCACAGGATTTGGAGTCCAGTGAACTTAGGTAAGGTTGCCAACTCCACTTTCTGCTGTCTGTGAATAGGACATATTATTTAGCATGTCTCAGCATCAATTTTTCATCTGTAAAATAGATGTAATGGTATCTACCTCATAAAATTGTGAGAATTAAACAAAATAAGCAATTATCATACGAGGTCTGTCCAGAAAAAATCCAGCCATTGTTAATATAACGAGAATGGTTTGCCCCACATTAATATAACCTGGCAGCCAACACAGATAAAACAGAGAGTGGACTGGAATGTGTAGGTGTGTGAACAATGATGATTTCACTGTCCTAGTCAGTGGGGGCAGTAGATGCCTTCAAGTAAACACATGTACTGTGTGGCCATTGTATTCAAAATGACTGAGCAAGTAGAGCAAGGAACCTGCCTCAAGTTTTGCAGTAAATGTGAACATTCCTCTGTGCAAACTATTCGGATGATTCCAAAGGCCGCAGCTAGGGGCAACTGGTGATTGGCAGCTTCATCACAACAACATGCCGGCTCATGTATCACTTCTCCTGCAGAGTTTTTTGACAAAACATCAAATCATCCAGGTGACTCAGCCCAGACTTCTGGCTTTTCTCAAAACTAAAGTCACCTTTGAAAGGGAAGAGATCTCAGAGTATGTAATTTCTAGGTATATAATACATGTTGAAAAATGATAATAGTATTATTGTGGCTGCTCCTGTCCATTCCATTTTGGAGAGGAAATATTTTGGAATCAGAACTGAGTTCAAATCCAAATTTTACAACTTAATAGCTATGTGATCTGGGCCATGTTATCTAACTTTCTGAGCCTCAAATTTTGTTTGTAAAATGGGTATAATTTAAATGTCAGCTAGAGCCTCCCAAGTCTTCAGATATGGAGCAAACTGCACAGCCTAGAAAAGTCATAAAAGTTCCCAAGATTTCTACCAAAGAGCTTCCCCTCTCTTACACTTGTGCTGCATCTACAGATGCTGTCCTTGTTCCTTTACAAGTCTCTACTGAAGCAAAGTTTGAATCCTTCCACAGTTTCTACAAGAAATCCAGTTATTCCATATGTTTTGTGAGTTGAGTGGAATTTTCTAAAGACTGGGGGTGTGGGTCAAAAAGAAGAATCATATCACATACAGCATAGATTTATGCCACCTCCTGGCTTTTGCCTTTCTTCTCTCTTCTCTCCCCTCCTCACTGCCCCCCTCAGGGATAAGAAAGGGCCTCCCCCTGTTGTCCAGGAGAAAGCGTAGCTTTAGCAGCTGCAGTGGAACAGCAGTGAACACAAAGCGAGAGGATGTGTTCCCATCCCTGAACCACGGGTTCTATCTACTCTCTCTGGGTGCCTATTCCTCATCCATAAAATGGGTCAGGAATTCCTCAATCACAGGGGTGGCACAAGAACTGAGGGAGGTCTCATATTCGAAAATACAGAGTGCTGCTTATTATTAAGCTTGTGTCTCAGCTCCAGTTTCCCCTCCTCTCCACTCTACTTTCTGATGCTGGGGCTGAGCCTCTGCAAACAGCAATTTTTCTTTGCCAGCTGGCTCCTTGTTAGGCTCTGCCCATCAGGGATGCCACAAGGAGCTGGAAGGTTGGAGGAGTGGGGAGAGACTTTCTCCTTTGTTTGCTCTCTGTTCTGTCAGTGTCACGCCAGCAGCAGCTTCACCTTGGCAGCTGCGGCTGGTTCCAGCAGTGCAGGTGGTTCTAGTTTGCGGTCCTTCCACGAACTTAGAACCCGTCTCTCTGAGCCCTGCAGACACACGGCTCCAGCCTCTGGCACCACCTCTTCCTCCTGAGAGCTCAGAACCTCAGCTCCCAGGAGCCTCATCTCCAAGCTCCAAGCCCCCAGCACAAGTTCCATTTGAACGGCTCCTCCTCAGAGGGCTGAGTCCCAGCTCTGCAGGCCCCATCTCCATGCCTCTAAATTTCAGTAATCCTGACATCTTCCCTCTGTTTCCCCATCCCTAGAGGAGGCAGCTGCTTCCTGTAGCTAATATCTTTGTGATACCTTGGCACCGCTTTATACCTGTTCAGTTCTATTTGGGAAATAGTTCTCCTAACATTAAATTCTCTACTGAAGTAATAGCTTGGTTTCTGGCCCCTGACAGAATCCTGTCTGATATGAAAAGTATATAAAAGATACTAGTCTCCTTCCAAAACAAAATAAAAATCTACCTTCTAAAGAACAAGTCTTGCCACCAATAAGGAAATTCAAAAGAACATGCCAATGGCTTTGAAAATGATTTCCAAAGAAAAATTTCCAAATTATTTTGGGCCCTGAGAGCCTCGTTGGAATAGAGCAGTAATCCTGAGCATTTGGAACACAGAATCAAAACATGTTCCTAGGGAAAGAAAGGCAGTTAGACACAACTTGGGGCAGAGCTGCTGCCCACTGTGGAGAGATGCCACCTGTGAAGATCCCAGTGTAGGCCAGGAAAGGAGGGAGGGGACGAGAGACAAGGAAGCACCCCCATGAACCAAGTGTAAGATGTCACATGTCCAGAGATCAAGGAGGTCTCAAACCACAGCTGAAAAGAATGGGATTTTAAAGAACTTGGAAAGAGCAGTTTAGTTAATCGTGCTTAAAAAGTCTGAGCTTAGTTCTTAGCACTTAAAAAAATCTGAGTTGACTATGCTTTAATAAAAAGTTGTACATTGCAGATGCTGGTCAAGACTTAAATACAAATTGAAATGGAACTGACAATAGTATTTTATTTAATTAGTAAGGATAAACTGAAAGTCATAGCCCTCAGTGTGGGTGATGTTGCTCCCAAATAGGCACTCCATATAGTTGCTGCGATATACAGAAAGCAAGAAAATAACAGCTTGAAGTATTCATAGAGATATTCTTCTCCTTTGACCCAGTCATTCCATTACTGCAATTTTTTTTGCTTTAATTTTCTTAATTACTTTATTGTTGTTCAATAACAGTTTGCATTTTCCCCCCACCACTCCCCCCCAACCCCAGCCAATCCCACCCCCCTCCCCTGCCCCCACCCTCCCCCTTGGATATGTCCATGTGTCCTTTATAGTGTTTCCTGGAAACCCTTCCCTGCACTGTTCCCTCCCCCTTCCCCTCTGGCCATTGTTAGATTGTTCTTAATTTCAATGTCTCTGGTTGTATTTTGTTTGCTGTGTTCTTTTGTTGCTTATGTTCCAGTTAAAGGTGAGATCATGTGGTATTTCTCCCTCACCGCCTGGCTTATTCCACTCCATTACTGCAAATTAATCCTAAGGAAGTCAAAAGAATTTGTAAAAATCTATCTCTGTGAAAATATTCATCGAAGTATTCTATACAAGACAGAAAATAACATCATATAAAGGAGAATAATTAATTTGTATTTATATTCACTTGTCGAAATATTGTTATAACAATTGTGAAGATCATGTAAAAAAATGAAAGATTTTTGGAGTGTGGTAGTAATTGGGATAAAATCAGAATGCATAATGTAGAGGAGACTGTAGAAAAGAGTGGAGGAAAGACATTCAGTAACGTTACTTTTGTCAGCAAAGGGATGAGCATATGGTCCACTCTGGGAGTCTCACACCAGCACAGCGTCAATGAGAGATGGTTGGGCAAGTTAGATGGGGTAAGAAGCCGTGAATGAGCCTTCACTGCCCTGTGGATTCTGCACTGGAATAGATATCTTGATCCTAAAATGAAGAGCCATTTTAATAATCCTCAGGATTGCACGTGTGTTTGACTAAAGATCAGACAATTTTGTTACAGTCTGCAATCCTTCCATTCTATAATAAAGCAACAGAGCTTTAAGATCAGCACTGAGGATGGTTTTGCTCCAGAAGCAGGAGGAAGGAGAGAGAATGAAGGGCAGAATCGGAGCCAGACAGAGAAGACATCTGTGGACGATTCGGTAGATCTGGAGTAGGGAAGGAAGAGATAGACCACTGAGTTAAACAAACAGCTGGTCAGTGAGAAAAAACTGTAACAGTGGCCAGCCAATTAGTTCAAGAGACAGTTGGCTGCAGGTGGTAAGATAAGAGCCAAGGCTGGCCTCCGACCAAAGGGATTTTGCCAGGACTTGGTGCTTAGCCTTCCAGGGGCCTTGGCTTGCTATAGAAAGGCTTGGAGGACTGACCTTCTGGGAGCCTTAGAGACCCCCAGAGTTGTAGAGAACATGTGGAGCTGGGTTGCTATATAAGGCATAGAAGGAGTTATTACAGATAGAGGAAGAAATGAAGTGATGGTTTGCAAGTATAGAGAAAAGTGCAGTTATCCCGAGGATAGTTGCTATTACTGCAGAAAATCTATGGAAGTCGGTTTGTTCATTCAGATTATCCATCAGCCTGTATAGAGGGAGAATGACCATGGTTGGAAGGCCCCATAGGAATAGGCTGGCTTTCTTGATTACTGAAGGGTTAAGAAAATGAAGAGACCCAATTGAGTGAGTGAGGGACCTGCCACAGAAACACCCATTTGTTCAGCAAGTATTTGCTAAACCTCTGTCCTACCTGAGGCCCACATTCCATTAGGGGAGACAATTCCAATAGAAGGTAACTGCTTTTTATAATCACATTATCATGGCTTCAGAAAGAAAAGAAAGGCTAATTTTTTTCAGCAGGGCTTTCTGGGGAAGATTCCTAGAAGAGATACCATTTGAGCTGAATTTTGAAATAAGAATAGAGTTTTGTGTAGCTGAAATGTTCAGCATGAGGAGAGTAGAAAAGGAGATGATGTCACAGATGTGGTCCTGGCCAAGGTCATGAAGGCTCTTAAATTCAGAGTTAAGAATTTAGACTTTATCTAGTTTTAAAACAGTAAACAGGTGATTAAACTTATATTTTAGAAAAAGGACTCCACTGTCTGTTTGTAGGACGGAATGGAGTGGGACCAAGCTAGAGGCAGAAAAAGTCACTGGTGGGCTCCTTCAAGAGTCAAGACAAGAGCTAAAGGGCACGTAAATCAGGCGATGGCCATGGCAAGGGAAACTGCCTTCCCCCCAACCTGCCTCCCCTGATGCAGCTGATCCATACCTTCCTCCCAACTCTAGCAGTCACCCCAGGGTCAGACGCCTGCCTGCCTGCTCCAGGCTTGCTGCCAGTGGTCTGGCCCTGGCTCAGGAGATAGATGCCAGCACATGGAGGGGCTATGTGATGAGACCAAGAGAGACAAGCTTGGAAGTGAGAGAAGAGGAATTCAAATCCCAGTACCACCATGTTATAGACTGAATTGTGTTCCCCTCAGATTCATACATTGAAACCCTAACTGCCAGTGTGACTCTGTTTGGAGATAGGACCTGTAGGAAAGCAATTAAAGTTAAATGAAGTGCTTTGAAAAGGAAGGGGACATTGGAGATACAATTGTGCTGATTCAATAAAGAAATCTCATAGAAAGAACAAGTGTAAGGGGACGTAAAAAAACAAGTTAGCCCCGGCTGGTGTGGCTCAGTGGATTGAGTGCCAGCCTGCAAACCAAAAGGTCACTGGTTAGATTCCCAGTCAGAGCACACGCCTAGGTTGTGGGCCAGGTCCCCAGCTGGGGGTGTGCGAGAGGCAACCAATCAATGTATCTCTCACACATCAATGTTTTTCTCCCTCTCTTTCTCCCTTCCTTCCCCTCTCTCTAAAAATAAATAAATAAAAATTTGTTTAAGCTAAATGAGGTCATAAGGGTGGGGCCCTAATCTAATAGGATTAGTGACCTTTTAAGAAGAGAAAGAATCACAAGAGATCTTTTCTTTCCCCACAAGTGCATAAAAGAAAGGTCATGTAAGGACACAATGAGAAGGTGGCCATCTGCCAACCAGGAAGAGAGGCCTCACTAGATACCAACCTGATAGCACCTTGCTCTTGGACTTCTAGCCCCTAGAACTGTGAGAAGATAAATTTCTGTTGTTTAAGCCACTGTACGGTGGCAAAATATGTCACCCCAAAATATGCCACTTTGGAATAAGGAGAGCTGAAGGCAATTGAGAAGAAGCAGATATAAGACAAGATCTATACGCTATCCCTATTTGCCTAAAAATAGAACATACACTTTCTCCCCTCTCTACCAGGAAAAACAAAAGTTAATCACTAGAGACAGCTTTAGACCCTTATCAGCCCGGAAATGGCACCAGAGGAGTCTGTATAACATACTTAACTAACTAGCCTTTACCTACCATTAATTTCCCACATACTTGCCTTCCTATTGCTGCCCCTACAGACTCCAGGTTTTTTTCCTTTGTCTTGCCATTTGTCTAAAAATGTGTTGTTTTTCCTTTGCTGAAATGCCTTCAGTATAAGCCCAAGTTCTAACCAGTACTTTAAGTTACTCATTTCTGAGTGCTCCCATGTGTAAGTGCAATGCACATGATAATAAACTTCAGTTTTTCTCTCGGTAACCTGTCTTTCATCAGCCCGATTATAGCCCCAGGGTGGAGGACTAGGGGGTGAAGGGAGAAACATTTTCTATCCCTACTCCACCCCGTCTCCAGTAATTTGTTCTGGTCACCTGAGCTAATACACACCGTTTGCAGCTAAGTCTTGAACAAACCATTTAAACTGACTGAGCCTCAGCTCCCTCATCTCCGAGAGGAAAACAGTAAAATAATAATAATTCCTCCTTCACAGGTCCCTGGTGAGGATCAAATAAGCTACATAATTAGCAAACAGAGCTTGTTCAAATGCTCTTTTTAAATTGTGCCTGTAAAATAAAATAATAAATATTCCTTCCATGGATACCCTGGACTGATAAAAAGATTAAAATATTTTCAATCATAATATTAGTTTAATTATTATACTTAACTGTAATATCTGTCTCTTGGATACATTTTGAATGTGTATAATTAGGCAATAATCAAAAGCTAATTGATCACAGATGTCTCAAGGGCTCTCAGTTCAAATTCAATGTTGGCAACCAGTGCCAATAAAACCATCTGGAGAATTTCTATGTTTTTACTTTTAAAAAACCCATAGAGTTCCAGATATATGAAGTGCCCCAAATATAGCCTCTTTTAGAGACTTCCTTGAAATGTTTAACATCTGTAGACATATTCAGAAAGAGGAATCTTGAACATTAATTTAGTTTTACTAATATTTCTGTTACACGGAAATCTAATAATCAGCATAAACAGAAAGATAATCACACAGAAAGTATATTTGTAATTGATATGAATATTCCTTTTATCTTAGGGTCATAAGAGTATTTTTCAATCTTATTTCATTATTGAAATAAGTAGCCTAAAAAGTAGCCTTTTAGTCAATTTCTTACACCCCCATGAAATTTTAATACCATAGATATACTATAAAGCACATAACCAAGAACTGATTTTCATCCCCTTGGGGTGACACTGCCCCTGTTGAGAATGGCCTTAAGGTGATTCATAGAATAAAATATCTAATTGTCTCCACAATAAAGCTGATGGAAAATGCATTCAATCTGAGAAATGAGCCTATTTCTCAGAAGGCATACCTGGCCATAAAGAAAAATGTGGCTGAAGGGGTCCAGCTTGAAGCCCAACTCTGGTCACCCTACATGGCTAGACTTAGAGGGAGTGTCTACTGAGAACTTATTTGCATGAGGAGACCAGGAGTCTTCTGGGAAGAAATCCACCCTGAAGGCAAAGAGCACAAGTTTGCTTCAGAATCAATGAGCCAGTAGTGAGAGTAAGCAGAGGTTTGTCTATAGAGGGAGTTTACTGTATAAATTGTTCTCAACGGGCTCAGGTAGATTCCTAGGGTAAGATGCTGCAGTGCTATAAGAAATGAAAGCTGGGCTGTCTTCCATGCTGCCCACCTGTTGTTCCCAGAGCAGACTGAGAAGTTGGGTACGGGCAGCAGTACCTGTGCAAGGACCACATGTTTGGGCTCTTGAGGCTCCTAGAGGTAGGCAAGTGTAACTTGCAGCTGTTGTCCTCATGTCAATCTCCAGCTCTTAGCTGTGTGGCCTGGGAGGTATAGGTCAGAACCATATTACAGTGGGTGTTGTTATGCCTGCCCAGCAGCACCCCAACAGCACATCATTTAGGGCTCTTTATGAGAGGGTCTGAGCCTATCTTTTGAGCTCTGATTTTGGACTCAGACCCAGATGTGACTCCTTTTCCTTCCATCACCAAGCAGGCACATTACTTAACCTAAGTTCAGCATTCACCTCTGTAAAATGGGGAAAATAGTATGGAGGGGATCAAACTAGATCAAGCATGCAATGTGCCTTTTGCACAAGGCCTAGCACATGGTAAGTGCTCAACAAATGTTAGCTGTTTTCAGTCCTTGATCATGATCATTCTACTCACTATTCCAGCTGCATGAAAATGATAAAAAATTCTCAAATGCACTTCTGTGCCTTTATACATGTTTCTTCTGCCTGAAATGATTTTTAATGACATTTATCTGTCTGGAGAGTGCCTACCCTCCCTCGAAGTCCTAACACAAATGTCATCTCCTCTGAGAAGGAGATTTCAGAAAAATCAATGAAGCTCTCAGCAGCTCTTTACTAATCCTCGGTTACAGCTCTCACCACACTGTAGGTTAATTCCCTTCCTCCCCTCCCCTCTACTGGACTGTGAGGCCCTCGAAGGAGTGAGTCTGCCTCATTCACTTTCACATCTCCAGGGCCCAACACAAAGTATGGACCAAGAAATAGTACACAGAAAGCATGACATGAATTCTATTTCTAGAGCAATACCTGACTCTGCTGTCCTCTCTTTGCATAGCCCACTTTTGGCTTCTCTCTGAAGCCTCATAAAGCCTAAGTCCCTGGATTTTCTACTGACTTGAAGTCTTCTAGCCCATTTAAATGTTTCTCTTCTTTCAAACCAGGAAGATGCGCAGCTGCGCGCTGCAGAAACAAGTCTGTGAATGTTAGACCGTGCCTTAACATAAACAGGGCGTATATGCTATATTTGATTTCTCAGACACTTATTAACTGCCTACTATAGTCCAGACCAGACACTGTGCCCTTTCAGAGTCCATCTCAGAGCACTGAGGCTCAGAGAGAGGAAGCAACTTCCCCAAGACCACTCAGCAGCAGAGTGGGGATTCACATCCTAGATCCTTGCTCTTCTGTTATGTCACGTAGTCTGGCTCTGACACAGAGGCTGACGTGATGGCTGAGGAAGGGTCCTGCCTCCCTGTTTTAGGAAGGCCTTTGAAGGGAGGGCGGAGATGTTTTCTGCTCACAGGGCTGGTGTTAGGGAGTGAAGAGGCAGCGTTGGGGAGTTCCCTTCCGCATGCCTGGAGGGCTGCCATCCTTTCCACAGGCAGAAGGCCTGGGGCCTCCTCTGATCTCTCCTCACCTGCATCTGCATTCTTCCCAGTCCCAGTGCAACACACACAATATTCAGGTAAAATCAAAGAAAGAATGTACCTTTGAGCAAACATCAGCTGTCAACTAGAATAAAGCCGAACACATTTCCTAGCATAGGTCGTAAGGGTCCTGCTTCAGTGAAAAGACCAGGTTTGTGATGAATGAGGAACGCGTATGTGATCACAGGGTCCTGAGAGTGAGGGAAGCTGTTTGGAAGCAGGGGGCTCTCTGAAATAGATCAGAGATCATCCCACTTACCTCTCTTGGCGTATTTAGTCAGCCCAGCAGTACCTTTAGTTAGAAGACACACCCAGTGGAAGCCTGTAGTGATGCCTCAGGTCAGGATTCACAGGTACCTCTCACAGTGATTCTGAAAGGGCCACTGCACTTGTGAAATGTGAACCAGAGAGGACTTCTCACAAAGCAGGCAGAGTAAGGCTAGCTGTCCCCACCCTGGGCCCCTTTCAGGCAGCTTAGCTCACAGCCACATGCCTCTGGGAACTTCAACTTTCTCTGTGGGCCTCAGGTGGGCTGATGATAAGACCTGGAATGGAGAACAGGCAGATGGAGCCCCAGATCCTAACAACGCTATTTACTAGCTATGTGACCTTGGGCAAATTACTTTACCCTCTGAGTAAGTTTTCTCGCCTCTAGAATAGGGATATTAATAGTATCAACTACTTGTAGTTTTTATGACAATGGCATGCTCTTTTATATGTGAAATCGCATTAACACCCAGCATGGCACCTGGCAGCTGAAATTAAATAACATTAAAACCAGTACGCCACGCTGAGAACATCTCCCAGCCTTCCATGACTCACCCACTCACCTTGGCCCACAGCTCAAGAAGGCCTCAGTCTCCCCTGCCTGTGTATGACTGTCCCCACACCAACACTGGAGGTCATTGCTCACAGGATTGGGATAAATTTCCACGAGTAGCTGCTTTGTCCTGTGCTGTGGTTCAAGAGGGCTCGGCTTCCCCTGACTCCTTCACTCCCCTCTGAAGAATTAACACCAGATTCCATTGCAGCAGAAAAAACCTGATGAGGAAGAAAGTGTCACTGAGCCACACCAGGGCCCCTGGGGAAGCCAGCATGCCCTTGAGACAGAGGTGACAGCACTGACCACCCAGCCCTCCCATCCTAAAAACTCATCTACCTAGTGCCCAAGGCCCTCCAAGAAGACCTGCCTCTCAGACCACCTCACTGTTTGCAGAAAAACCGGGAGGCGTTTCTGAACAGGCTTCCCAGTTTATGATGCATGTCTTCAGCAAGGCAGCTACCCTGAGAGGGGAGGGTGCTATTTTTTTTGTTTGTTTTTAACTATGGTGCAATAAATGTAACATAAAATTGACCACGTTAGCCATTTTGAGGCGCACTGTGCAGCGACATTAAGTACATTCCCACAGTTTGCAACCACCACCACCGCCCATCTCCAGAACTCTTCATCTTCCCGTTGTGAAGCTCTGTGCCCATTAAACAGCAACTCTCCACCCCTCCTGCTCCCAGGACCCTGGCAACCACATTCTACTTTCTGTCACCCCTAGGTACCTCAGATAAGTGAAACCGTGTGGTATTTGTCCTTTGTGACTGACTGGCTTATTTCACTCAGTATAGTGTTCACAAGGTTCGTCCACACTTGTGTGAGAACATCCTTCCTCTCTAAGGCGGGAGTGTACTCTGTTGTGTGCACATGCCACATCCTGTTTATCCAGCCATCCATCACAGGACACCTGGGTTGCATCCTCCTTTTGGCTATTGTGAGTAATGCTGCTGTGAGCATAGGTGGACAAATATCAGTTCAGATTCCTGCTTTCAATTCAATTCCAAAAGCAGAATTGCCGGATCAAGTGGTAAGTCTATGTTTAATTGTTTGAGGAACCACCATACCGTTTTCTGAGGTTACTTTCCCCCCTAATTTAGAAATTGTACCCTTTTATCCCTCTATTCTCTATGCCTGTCCCCCACCACGCCTGGACACCTGGCGGTGTCTGCCAATACTCACAGGCGCATCCTCTCCACTTTGACCCAGATCCTTCCATTTCAAGGATCCTAATCTCTAACCCACAGTTTTTCTGCCCTTGGGCCACACCACCTACTTCATGCAGGTGAGCCCCAGGACTCCAACCCTAGGCTTTCTGTGGAAGCTAACGCCCCAGCACCTTCCGATTGGTGAAGAGACAGGTTTGTGGAGGTAGTACTCAAATCCATGGCACAAAACAAGGGCCCAATAAGAGCAGCTCCAAAAAGCAGCCATCCTGTTTGTCTCATTTGGGGAATGATGGACAATGACGTTTGATCCTCCCAAAGAATTAGAAAAACTGAATGTAAAGTAAACTTAGTCTCTATATTTTTTTGTAAAATAACTAGGTTCATTTATATTTGTTCTTTATCATGAGGATCCTTTCACTTATCTTGGATTTTCAGATGCCTTGCCTTTCTCACACTGGTAGCATCCCCACAGCCAGAATCTGCCTCCATTCTGGAGCAGTGATTAATTAGGAACGGACATGAATTCAATGTCCAGGGAACTCAGCCTCAATTCCATCAACTCAAACCAAAGCACCCCAAAAAGAGAAATGCACTCCGGGGAAGGAGCTTCTGACTGTGAAAAAGAAAGCATATTTCTTAACAAATGTCACAAAATAATGACCCAAGGCAGGGAGCACTTGTGCAAAGTGTGTGTTTGGAGTCTTCGTAGGAAATGCTGACACCGCTTCAATGCCAGCTGTAGGAATCAAAGCCCAGTGGTATTTCCTCCTGGAACAATTATCTACTTTCTTTGGATTTGTAGGAGACAATTAAGCAAGAGCAGCAGAGGATGCTGTCCTCAGGGGCCTCAAGATGGAAGAATGGGGTTGAGGAAGGTCCCATGTGGAGTTTGTGTCAAAGGGGACCGCACCCCTAGTAGGCACAGACTGTTGAGACACCCCTCTCTAAGAGAGTAGATGCTTCTGTTGCCCCTCCTGAGCACCCAGATTGCTATTCTACAGAGAAATTGTGTTGCTCTTATTAATGATACTTCTGTCAGCCATTGATTCAACAAGCACTTACTGAACATCTGCTCTGTGCCAGGTGCTGAGGCAATTATGGCCCAGCTAACATGTTTCTTAAGTGCAAGGTGTGGCCTGTGTCCACACCTTACATTTACCCAGTTAATCCTCAGGACAATGCTGTTTGGTTACCATTGTCTCATTTTACAGATGAGGTCCCTGAAACCTGGTGAGTCTGTGTAATTTGCTCAAGGTCACCGTGAGAGTGGCAGAGAGCGAATTTAACCCAGGTACCCACCTGGAGAACCCATGTTTTTAACCACTTGGCTAGCATGAGGACAAGCATTTACCCCATTTACCCTGCCAGGGGGCTCAGAGTGCCATCAGGAAAAATCAAGGCAATAATATTTCAATACTGTTTGGTTGTTTAAGGTACATGATAGACACCAAAAGCACAACATGAGAAAAAAAGCAATCAACTGGACTTCATCAACATGTCAGACTTTTATACTGCAAATGACACCATCAGGAAACTAAAACGACAATCCACAGGATGGGAGGGAAAAGTGCAAATCATATATTTGGAACTCATATCTAGATTATAGGAAGAACTCTTTATACCTGCAGTCCATATAGCCTAATGATTAAAATCATATACCAAGTAACAACAAGACAAGCCCAGCAAAGTAGCTGATCAGGCATTTCTCCAAAGAAGGCACATGAATGGCGAAATGAACACCTGAAATGAAGCTCACCGCCATTAGCCATCAAGGAAGTGGGAACGAAACCCCGACGAGATATCACTTCACGCCCACTACAGAGGCTCTAATAAAAAAGACCAAGACCCCTGACAGTGTGGCTCAGTCGATTGGGCATCATCCCACAAACTGAAAGGTTGCTGGTTTGATTCCTGGTCAGGGCACATGCCTGGGATGCAGGTCTGGTCCCTGTCCGGGCGCGTGCGAGAGGCAGCTGATTGATGTTTCTCTCTCACATTGCTGTTTCCCTCCCTCTCTTTCTCCCTCTCTCTAAAAATAAATAAATAAAATCTTTAAAAACACAGACAAGAAGTGACTGTGAGGATGTCGGGAAACTGGAAACCTCACACACTGCTGGCAGGAACGCAAAATGGTGCTGCTGCTTTGGAAAGCAGTTTGGCAGCTTCTCAGACTGAACTCAGAGTTGTCATCTGACCAGGTGTTCCGGCACAGAAAAACGTAAACGCGGACGTTCATGGCATCCGAACATTCATATTTATATGTTAACCTGCGTGGAGCCAAAAAGTGGGGACCACCTAGACTTCCATCAACTATGGGATAAATAAAATGTGTTTCATCCATAAAATGGATTATTATTTGGCAATAAAAAGAAAGGAAGTACTGATACACACTACAGCATGGGTGATTTTGAAAACATTACGCTAAGTAAAATAAACCCGTCACGCGTATTGTATAATCCCATTCTATGCGAGAGGAACAAAGAGGCAAGTCCGCAGAGGTGGGAGGCAGATTAGTGGCTGGGACAGCTGGAGACTGTTGGGAGGGCTGGAGAGACTGAGAATAAGTATGGCCGGTGTCTCCTTCTAGGGCGATGAAATGTTCTAAAATTAATTGTGGTGATGACTGCAAAACTCTGTGAATATACTAACACTGGTTGAATTATACACTTTAATTAGGTGCATGTATGGTTTGTGAATTATTTCTCAACCAAGCTGTCATTTTAAAAAAGAAATGTTGGTGACAAATGGAAGAGAGCATTTGGGAGAAGACACATCCACTGGGAACATCTTCATTCAGCAAAATGTACTAAGGGGCACCAGGGGCTGTGCTGGGTGACACACAAAGGAATCAGATGCCACGTCTGCCCTCTGGCTGGTCACAGTCTGGCCAGAGGGCAAGGGGACTTCAGGGAACTGTGAGGAGGTTTGTATTTGGTGGGGCAAAGGGTGCATGAGGCTGACGGGGCTCCTGGGAGAGGCAAACCTGACCCTGAGAGTTTGGAGTGAGGAGTGTAAGGTGGCCTCCTGGGGCTGAGACTGGGAATAGACAACCATGTCGGAGAGCAGAGAGACTCCAAGTCACCAGGAGCACAATGAGTCCTTGCCCCCAAACCTCAGCTGGACCTCCTGCCACGTCCACAGCACTGGTTCTCCAAGGGGGTGAATTGGCTCCCCAGGACACATTTGGCAATGTCTGAAGACATTTTTGATTGTCACAACTCCAGTCAGAGTGCTACTGCCAGGTAGTGACAAGGCACAGGACAGCCTCCCACCAAAAACAAATTATCTGGCCCAAAATATCAATAGTGTGAAGAGCTTTAGAAATCCTGATCTAAAGCAAGTAAGCATTGATCAGCAGGGGAACAGTCAGCCATAGAAAGGCTTAGAACACGGAGAAGCACAGACGCCAACTTCAGAGAGGCCATTTGTTACGGGTTGAATAGTTCCTCTTGCCAACCAGATATGTCGAAACCCTGATCCCCAACACTCCAGAGCATAATCTAAGTCAGAACCAGAGTCACCGCAGGTGTATTTAATTACAACAAGGTCACATTCAAGTAGGGTGTGCCCCTGATCCAACAAGACCTGCATCCTGGTAACGAGAATGTCACGTGAAGAAACAAGCAAAAAGGAGGGTGCCATGTAAAGGTGACAGTGGGTATCGGGAGTGACGCACTGAAGAGTCAAGGAATGCTGAAGATTGGCAGCAAACCGTCAGCAGCTAGACAAGAGCCATGGAATAGGATTTTCTCAGGTCCTCAGAAGGAACCGACAACTTGATCTCAGACTCCTCGCCTCCAGAACTGCGAGATAATACATTTCTGCTGTCTAAGCCACCAAGCATGTAGTACTTGCTTATGGCAGCCCTAAGCAAACTGATATAGCATCTGAGCACTGTTTATGGGACTTTGC
Source organism: Macrotus californicus (assembly GCA_007922815.1). Lineage (NCBI taxonomy): Eukaryota > Metazoa > Chordata > Mammalia > Chiroptera > Phyllostomidae > Macrotus > Macrotus californicus. Next base: position 17,820 of record VMDR010006687.1, read on the forward strand.
CCATCCTGGGCCCCCATGAGCATCATTCAGACCCTGTATTTCTCTAATTTTGTTTCCAGGCTTACCAAGTTATAGATCATTACGAGTCACTCCCTTCCCATCCCAGGGAAAGAACAGACTGATTGTTGAGTCCCACTATGCCAGCCCCGATATCTCCTGAACATTGACTGACAAGAGGGAATCTCTGTCTCAGAGCAGAGAGCCAGGCTCAGCTGGCCTCACCCTTGGTGGGCGGTTTCCCGTGTACATAGATTGTACACAGCAAGGAATGAAGGAGACCACCCAGGGCAATGCAGAAAGGAAATATTAGACGTTATTTAGATTTTTTTAACGTACAAATAAATTAAGGTCCAATAATATGTGAGTGAACTGGCGAGAAAACCTGTAAATAGTTTATGAATACATTTTCATGCATCATGGGTTTGTGTTTTGACAAGTGGCAGTGGTGGCGGTGGTGGTCGCTGCCTCAGACATGCCTTCGATGACATTGGTGCCCTTTCTCTAACCTGCTCTTGCTTGAAACTGATTCGTAAAAGACCCTTTGGGAATTTGGTTTCTCTCCTATGGGCTGTGAAGGCTCGCAGAAGGTTTTAAGTGGAAAAGAGATTGTGGCAATTCTGGGGAGAGATTAACAGCAGAGTAATTTTTGTGATTTCTGGAACCAGCTGAATAATTTACTAGCTATAATACGTGTTTAACCTTGGGCAAGTTATTTGGCCTTTTTAAGCCCCTGCTTCCCAGAAGGGAGGGAAAGGAGGATAGTGTTGGAAAGAGGGGGAGGGACTAGTCGAAGAACCTGTACGAATGATCCATCTGTGTGGACAATGGTGTGGGGACTGACTGTGGGAGTGGGGGGAGGGCATGGGGCTGGGCAGAGGAGGGGAGCTGGGACAACTGTAATAGGATAACCTTAAAACAATTTTTTATAGCCTCTGTGTCCTCCCCTGCAGACCAAGGCTAATCAGGTAACCACCTCTTGATACTGTAGTGAGGATTAGAAGCGACGCTGCATTCAGAGTACAGGGCCCCTGGCGCAAGGCATGCCAGCAGTGTTTGTTAGGGTTCTATTGCAGAATAGCACTCTCTTGGACCCACATCTCAATGTCAGATTCAGACCTCCAGCAGCCACCTTCTAGAACCAGCTCTTCAAATATGGGTGGAAGCTGCCTAAAAAGCAGTATTTGAAGATACAGAAACTCTGGCTGCAAACACTCCTGGTTTACTCAGTCCCGGGTGTGATGGCTTTGGAGGCCTCTGATAACCTGCAAAGGCCTGTCTGGAAGACACAAACCATTCTACGTGGCCTTTGTGTACACGGTTTCAGTCCAGGCCTTCCACGCTGCGGTGCGCCAGGCTGTCTTTTTTCTAGCATGGTAGGCTTTAAATCGAGTTCCTCCTTAAATGTCTTGTTTTATTTTATTTTTTTACTTCAAAATATTATTACTTCCTGGTTTAACGTCACAGCCTTGGGGCTGTATCTGCCCCCACCACTAATCAGCATTAATTGGATTTTGAAATCCAAATGAAAAAAAAACAATGTCAGGTGGTGTTCTGTCTTCACCACTCGACTCCTAGCTGGTTTGAAAATTGCATTCCTCTCCCCCTCAGAAAATCCAAGTCCCTTTCCCGTCCGTGTAAGAAGGAAGTATTTGCAGGTGCTAAATTTGTTCTTCTAGCTGCGCCAAATTACATTCAAGATCGCCATCTCCTGGCCAAAGTTGAAAATGAAAAGAAAAGGAAAAAATCAGCAGGTGCCTAAATGATCTTGTGCCTTTAATCAGGGGCTTAACTACTTAACCGTGAAAATGAGCTTCCCAGGGTGAATGAGAGTTGCCCAATTTGCAGAAACTGGGTGTTTATTTTTGTAGCACAATCTTCCAGATGCCTGCATCCTGCGTCTTTTGCGGTGTGTAGCATCTGCTTATACTGTGTTGCTGGTGCGTGTGATTTTGCTTAAAGACCCCCCTGGATGCTGAGGGGTATGGCAGGAGCTAGGTCTCCCAGGTTTGAGATTGGATTCAGGGATCTAGGAAAGCTTCTGGGTCCAACCTGTTAGGACCCAGGAATCAGATACAGGTATGTTTTTACTTCAATAATAACCCCTCCCCAGAAAAACAATCATAAGAAGACAGGTTTAACTTTGATGACACCATATAAAAGCAACAAAAAAATTAAGGAGAAGTGAAGCAATGTGGTCAGCACATCTGTGGCTATCTATCACTCTGCTCTTTTTTATTTTTGTAATGCCAGTGTTCCTGCAATAATGAGATGTATGTGTTCCTGGGAGACTGGGGAAAAAACACACGTTCTGCAAAATGGAAAACTAAAAATAATAAGATTTATGGAGAAAATATGATTTAGACAGACAATTCAAAGCACTGAAACTTTGTAACCACAGCACTAACCAAAGGAATAACAACCCTCATTTAAAAATACCAGCAGAGTTTCCAAAGACTGCTCAGTTCCTAATAAATAAACATTCTGCAGCAAACAAAAGCCTTGCTTTAACAAGGAAAAGGGAGGACAGGCTCACTTGATGGGAGACAATGTAAGAGGTGCTATAGTCCTGACTGTTACTGACTGTACTGTTCCTGACTGGATAAGGAACCTGCGGCAGGTTGGGGAGCCTGGCGGGAAGCGCTCCAGAGGTGGAGTTTGTGGCTCAGCTAAGGTGACAGGGAGATGAGGCAAGTGAGTGCTGTGGCCGCTCTGCCTCCCTCCTCAGCCTGCTGTGTTCCTGCACTTCAACCTTCGGACAGGCTGGGAGCATCACACGTGAGCCAATGCAACTTCCACATCCCACCGACATCGTTCCCCCATTTTTCAACCACATCTGAGCTAATTTATGTTAAAAATCACTCACAAACACACAAGTGTTACAGCAAAACAGACTGAATGTGGGATGCTTCCGTGGCACACATTTAATACTAACCCCTGCTGAAAGGATGGATCTGCCAGCCCTGCTTCTTCCTCTGGCCTGCCTCCCCACAGCCTCGAAGTTGGATTCACAGATGTCCCTACCTCCCAGCCACAGAGGCCCCTTCAAGGCTCTGGGCTCCCAGGCTTCAATTATGTGCAAGGAGTGACCAGGTAGTTAGCAAGACTACCAAGTAGTTAGTATATATTTGACAAGCTTATTTGGGTTACTAGTGAGTGAACCCAAATCAAAATTGTCTTAAGAAAAAAAAAATATTTTGTTAACCTAATGAAAAAACCAGATGTAGATGTGACTTTAGGCTTTGCTGGAGTTGGGGGCTCCAATTTAGTCCCTGTCTTTTTTGCCACCTCACTCTCCCCATTCTCTGCTTCCCTGGGTAATAGTGTAGTTCTTTGCCAGGCCCTCTCCCACTGAGGGCACCTGGTTCCTCTCACTGCATAATCTATGTAGCTAGCTAGCAATCCCAGAGGAAAGAGAGATTCTTTTTCCCAAGAATTTTTGCAAACCCCTGCCCCCAACAACCCAGGAATTGTCTCATTGGTACAGCTTCATGTGTGTGCTCCCCACCCTTGCCCTCGTCCACTGTGGTTGGAGGATGAAGCCTCTGACTGGCCAGAGCAGCGCTGTGGGCTGACCTTTGGATTCAGGGGTAGAGTCTGCCCCACCCAAACACATGTAAGTGGAGAGAAAGAAGTCCCCAAAGGCGATATCAGCCCGGTGCCTGGAAAGGGGGAGCAGGGCAACCCATCTCCCGTGGTGGTCCAGCCAGGCACCCATCTAGTAGCTTGTGAGGGTTAGAGAATCTGGTTGCTGACGAACATGACATCTGAACAACACTATTTACCTTGGACTTAAACAAAGGAACAGAAAAGGACGGATCTGGCCTGCTTGTCTATTTTGTTTGGCTCGACAGTCCCCTTTTTTTTTTTTTTAAATTGGCCACCAACAGTTTAGAACTTGCAAAATTTAGGGCTTCTGTGAAACTGGAGCCACACTGTGTCCATATGCCACACGGCAACAATAGACTGAGCTGAATAACGGCTTCCCCTTCGCTGAACGGTCCTCTCCTGTTCCCAGCCGGCCCCACTATTCCCTGCGTGCTTCCATCTACCCCCAGATCAGTCTTTTGTTCTCCACCTGGCCCCTGGCGCCATCTGAAGTTGCAGTCTGTCATGTGAGTTTGGCTCTGGCCACCCAGCCTCTGCCACGGCACTTGGCAAGTGTTCCCTGGTCAGGAGGCGTTGGGTGAGGTGCCTTCTGTCCCGCTGTGCTGTCTTGTCACTATGATGCTTCTCACGTGCTTGAAAGCAAGCTGATGGGCAGGAAGTTAACTGGCATTTAACTTATGCACATAGTTATTCTAGATATTCCCCCAGCTGGAGGCAAATGAAAAAGTAAATTTTTCTCTCCCCTATTTCTGGAAGAACAGCCAAGCATTTGTGTCCAAGAGATCTAAGTGACCTTTGCTTGTGGGAGAGTTAACAGGCTTTTGTTTTCAAGGGCCTAGTCACATGGAATCTAGAGCTGGATTGTTCCAGAAAGTATTCCAAGGGCTGCCAAGAGGGTCAATGCCCAAACCAGAAAATAATTACATTCTCTGAGACTCGAGAATAAAGAAGAGAAGCTGGATTCATAAATGACCTTGACCTTCACCTCACCTAAAGTCCCCCAAGAGGAGCAGGATTCAGTATTCGTTAGAATTCCTTCTACTCCTGCAAAGGACAGAAGACACAGCTAAACAGGCTTAAGGTGGTGGAAACAGATGAAGGAAGCTGGGTAATTTATTGGTTAGTTACTAATTTCAGGTGTGGTCTCATCTAGGGATCTAAAGCGTGTCCTGGGGACTATTTCTATCCATTTCCCGCATTCCATGTCCCTCTCTGCTGATTTCATTGTCAGGAGCCGTGTACTCTCCCCGCAGCGGCTGCCTCGGACAGCAACAAAACATCATCATGGCTTTGCAACAGGGGCAGGGCAAAAGTGGGTTCACAGTTGTTCCTATGGAAAATGATACAACAACTAACGAACAAGTAACACAAAAGTAAACTCTATGTTTCACGTGCTCACAGCTGTAAATGTACTCTTGCCCCGCCCGGTATGCCAATTACTGACTGAGCCAGTCACTAAAGCCATGAGACAGAACTCTAATTAGCCAGTCACATGCTTCTCTGAAACTGGGAGAATCAGGCACTCTAACTAGAAGAGGAGGGGACAGATGCTGAGCAGCAGAAACCTACTAGAGACTCCGAGGACACTGGACACCAGGAACCAGAGCTTAGGAATCTTGGCAAAGGTCTCTGTGTCTAAGCTTGTTATAACACGCCCAGGGCCACTGCCTCTGAATGGATCCAACAGAACATGCACAAGGCCTGCCAACAGCTGCATCCACCTGAAAAGAGCCTTCTCTGGGGGACATCTTGCACAGTCAGTAGGCAGGAAAGGGGTGCATGTAGGCATCAACACGTGCACCCACGCATGCAACACACAGGCACCCACAATGGTAGTCTTTGCTCTTATTAATTTTTGCAGATAAGGAACTAAGCCAAATCTCTGTTTGGGAAAGTGATGTTTGTAACACCCAAATAACCATAGTCAATTCATTTCGTCATACAGACTTTTTGCCTCTGATCTACTGTCTCCGTCCTGCAGTTTCTTAACACCCACAACTGTATTCCATTACAGTCTCCTCTGACTTCTTTCATCTACTCTCCATCAACTCTCCCCAGGGCTCCTCCATCACCAGGCACTGCGTTTCACTGGCCACAGCTGTCTTTGCTCTGCCGGCATTAAAGCTCATGCCGCCCCATGCAGTCCTGGCTGATTTACAATCTAATCCTAACCTACAAAGTCAGAGGAGATAGTTACATCCCTTCAAAAGGCCTCTTCATTTAGGTTAGGAAGAATTATGTTCATATTATGTTCATTTATTTTGGCCACCTAACCAACACTCTCTCCAGTCAGAGAATTTTAATATGATAATAAATATATATATGACAAGCTCTGCATGTGACACTTAAGAAGAGTATTTTTTAACCATTTTTTAACTTTTTTTGCTAAACCCCCAAATCCCATGTCCGCTTATTCTAAGTTAGTTTCCCCTGGCTGGTGTGGCTCAGTGGATTGAGCACTCAGCTGCGAACCAAAGGGTCGCCCGCTGGATACTCAGTCAGGACAAGCACCTGAGTTGCAGGCCAGGTCCCCAGTAAGGGACGTGCAAGAGGCAACCAGACATTGATGTTTCTCTCCCTCTCTTTCTCCTTCCCTTTCCCTCTCTAAAAATAAACAAAATCTTTAAAAAAATAAATAAACCAAATACTTTGACAAAAATTAAACCAAAGGAAGGATACTTTTATATCACGCTCTCCCCACAAAGATTCCAAGCCAGTGGACTGGGAGTACATGCCCAGTCCTTGCACTGTTTCAAAGCATCCCCTAGCTAGGAGGGGAAAGCACAGCCTTCACATCAGTGCACACAGAGGTTTTATGGGTTTGACACTTTTTTTTATGTCTGTTATGTACTTGAGTAAAATTCTACTGGCTAATGTTACATTGGAAAGATAAGGGTGGACACTGATCAACTAAAGCCTCAACCTTGTGCATATCCACATATAGGTTGCAGGTATGTCTGTAAATATACACCCACATGCATATGTACATATTCATATAATTTGTTCATGCATTCACTCAACAGGTATGTATCCAGCACCTACTTGTGTCTGACACTGCTGAGTCAAACAGCAAAAAACCTCTTTTAAATTCATCTCTTGGAAAGGAAGAAAACACTCACTCTGCAAGTTTGCACTGGAATATTCCGTCTTGTGCTTAGACCAGCAACATTTTCTTCTTTGCTTGCAGCTGAATATCTGCAGGCTTTGTCCCCAGCTCCACAGCGGGGGCTTCTATCTAGCGCTTCAGACCCGTCAGGGAAGAGGCCTGGGGGTCGGGTCGACTGGAGGAAGTCAGCGAGCACAGAGTAGGGTGGGGAGAAACAGGCTCGGGAGCTTTTAGAAACAAACACAAGGGAGGCCAGCGTGGTGTAGGAGACCCAGTAACGGGAGACTCATTTATGGAGAGTTCAGTGGGATTAAATGGGCTAAGCCTGGAAGAGAGGAGACCAGTTAGATCATTAATGAGAGACCAGGAGTGCTGGTTGGATGGATCTGGGCTACATTTTGCAAGCAGCAGGATGGAGATTGATCCCCTGATTTTCGTGGTGAGCACGCTGCATGGCGAGAGACGCCGTGTGCTGAGTTAGGAGTGCACAGAGAGGAGGAATCTGGGTGAGAGGGGAACTGAAGAGTGGTGACCTGAAGCAGCTGATTTCAGTATTTGATTTCTATCTGCTCATGGTCACAGCGTGCGCGGTTAGAGGAAAGTGCAAAGGCAGGCAAGAATTTCAATCCGGGCTCTAACACCTACTACTAGTTGACCTTGGGCAAAGCGATTGACCCCTTGGTATAACACCTGCTTAATTTGCAGGGTTAAATGAAATAAGGAAAGTGAATTGGATTGCTTGGCTGGGTCCACAGCTGGTGCTTAACAAGTGAAATTAGCTGACACTCTACCCCAGTATTTGTTTGCTGGAATCAATAAACCTCAGAGGGTGAGAGGGTGTAGGTGGGGTACAGAGGGCCCTGGGGGTGGGGAGAGAGGAATGGGAAGATGAGGAAGAAGGTGAGAGAAGAAAATGCTGGCAGGTCCCTGGTCAGTTTGAGGGACAAGTTTTGAGTCACCCCCAACCAGGGGTGGGGGTTGGAGGATAGGAAGTGGTGGGGTGGGGAAGGGACAGTAGAGTCACCTTGGGTGAGAAGTGGGATGAGGGTGGGGAGAGGGAAAGGGTAGGATAAGAAGTTGAGGACACTCTGTCCTTAAAGACCTGTGTGCTGCTTCAGGAACCAGGTGACCCAACATGAGTCAGTGCTGGGGCAGGGGACATTCACACCAGACCTGAACCCCCACTGTAGGGCACCACCAACAGAGGACAGACAGCTGCACCTGACAGAGCTGTGTACTAAGCCAAGGGCACCATTAACAGGCACAGGAGGGTTTGCAGACACCACACTGCATCAGGGATTAGAAAATCGTGAATGGACTCATCCTGAGCACAGGTGAGCAGAAGTACCTGGGGTGACTTTGAGACCATCTGTAACTCCTTGGTGAACAGATGGGACTCACAGCAATCAAGTGTGAGGTTCAGTGTTAATTCAGTCATATTTTACACTCTCAGGCTGGCACAGCCAGGAGATTTGAGTGGCCAGCAAATGGTAGGTATGGCCTCTGTGGTTCCCCCACTCATTCCTTTGTCCTTTTTACAATAAAAGCCCCTCTAGCCCAGATTCTACAGATTTTGTGCTTCAATAAGAGCCCTCACTATTTTGCCGATTGACATTACCTTGCCTATAACTCCTCCATGTTACACTATGCATAGTGTGCACACATGTTCTCTGTTGCTTGGCAACACGAGAAAAAGATGATATACAAGGTTGAGTGAGTGAGCAGAGATGATGTGTATTCATTCATTCAGCAAATATTTGTCAAATATGTGCCAGGCATTGTGTTGTTTCCAAATCAAATGGCATATTTATTTCAAAATAAACCTAATAGTAGAACTGGCACACTTAAAATACATTTTTCTTTCTGTATTATACTTTTTACCTTTCATATGAGATTTTACTGTTGGAATAACTAATAGTTACCACCGACATCCAAGCACAACCCCCGACAAACCTTTGCCACTGCTGGCTAAACATCATAGTAGCATTCTTTCCTACTTTCAAGTGTCATTCACTCTTAAAATCATGGTTGGACAAGCTGTCCCTCAAGTGGGCAACTGAGGAGCATGGTCTAGGTTCAGACCCAATGCTGGGATGAGGTGGTGCAAAAATAACTCTGGCCCAAGAGAGCTTTACCCCAGTTGGAAGGTGAGAGACATACCTGAAATAACTACATTTCCCCAAAAGAGTCAGACCCCTCCCGGCACTCAGTAGGACTACCTTCCTGGCCCCCTTGTGGAGAGATGGGGCCTTGTGATAAGTTTGGTGTCCCTTCCAGGCCAACCACTTAATTGTCCACACAAGACCTTCCAGAACCCTCTTTCCCTTTGGCACAATGACCAGCAGTTTTGACCTATGGCAGCTCCACCATTTTGGGTCCCTAAGCGTTCCCCATGAGCGTTCATCACGAGCACAGCCCCTACCAACCCATCATGGACACGGAGCAGGAATGAGAAGTAAACCTGTGTTTACTTTAAGCCATTGAGCAGTGGAGGTTGTTTCCTGCCACAGCATGACCTGGGCCATTCTGACTGAAACACAGAAAGGATGAAATGGTCTACCTCTAGAGCACTTTAGCGCACGTGTGTGTGTGGGGGGTGGGGGGGGGATTAAAGAACTGAGACTAACGAATGCAGTAATGTTTTTTTTTAATGGTATTCCTCAAACTATAGGCTGTTAAGCTTAACACTGACTCTCTATGAGAGTCTAAAAGGAATAGCTAAGAAGAGGGATCTGTGAACACTTCAAAAAGAAAGAAGAGACCACAAGAAGTCAATGTGGTTCAAGGACAATCACAACCAACTCATTTTCAGTTGCTTTGCGGACAGGTTTTCTATCAGTCAGGGTGTTGGCAGGTAGCCGCGTACTCAAATTACAATGTCTTTCCAAAAGAGCTTTATAAAGGGACTATGCACAAAGACTATGCACAGGGTGTAGGAAAACCACAGGGAATTGCACAGTGCCTGGGCTAGAGGAGCGGGGATGTCACCACCCCTAAGCTCGAAGGGGTGAGAATGCAAACCTGGAGACGGAGTGGCTGTATGCAAAGCATACCCTCTTTGATGGAGGGTCGGGGCCAGTCTGAAGAAATCTTGTTTTAAGGGAGCTTGGAAAATAAATATACAGCTGAGGATTACAAGATAAATTAAATATGCATCATGTACCTGGACTTGGGTGGGGTATTTGACAAAGATTGTTCAGAATTTCTGAAGGAAGCAATATAGGTCACGCCCTCTCCTGGGCTCCCACGGCCCTGGCGTGGGTGCCCTGGAGTGGGTGGTGGTCAGTGTAGTTTTTCAGCATGCTTCTCCACCTCGCATCTGCCTATAACACCTTCACACTCTACAAGGAACGTGCCCCCACCCTTGTGTTGGGATGTGGTCAATTTCCATACCTCATCTTCCCCTAATTCCCAACTCCAAAGAGGGGGCACCCAAGTGAGTCAGACCGGAGTCCTGGGAACAGTGTCACTGAAACCAGTGAAAAGACGCTCTTTGCCTTTGGTTTGAAGTGCGAAACAGACACAAGTTTGGAGCAACGGACAGCCATCTCCCCTAGGCCAGCAGAAGCTGTTTACAGTAAGAGTGTTTGTGTTGCTCATACGAAGGGAGAAATCTAAAAGGTGAAGAAAAACTGGATAACTTGTGAGTTTCTGGATTAAACTGTTCCTGAGGTCAGTCACCTCTAAATTTCTCACCTACGTGATCCACTTACTCCATCAGCTTTTTCACTTTTGCTGGTTAGAAGTGGGTTTCTGTTGCTTACAACAGAGACCGCTGATTCATCTACCTGTATTAGAGTTAACCTCATAGTGTTACCAAGTGTTACTTAGGGTAATGCATTTCAATCTGACTAATAAAGGCTAGTATAGTGATAATATCAACTACTATTGTGGAGTGCTCAGTAAAGGTCCCTGAGATGAATGATTGTCACCAAAGCAAATGAGAGCCTTGTCAAAGGCTACATAGTCCTGCATCCTTCTGTAGCAATTTCAGTTCCTGCCTGCCCAACCCCCCACATAACATCTGCCACAACAGGAGAAAGGACAAAAGGAACACAAAGGTCATGTCTGTGTGTTCCCTTTGCTTTGCTCCATTGCCTCCTGCTCCTTCAAGCTGCAGCTTTGGGCTTTCCCCCAGGTCACGTGCAGAGAGGAGCTACGGGTTTGAGGAAAAGGGCAAGGCGTTCCACAGGTAATGTTTTAACACAGCCTTAGGACCCTGTGGGTGGCAGGGACGGAAGTACTGGTTCTTCCTCTCATGGAGCACTTTTACGGGTTTCTCAAAAAAAAGTCCTTCAGGGGGTCTCTCCCACTGCACACGCTCTGCAGTGAGTGATGCAGGCTCTGGCAGACTGCTCCCCCCCCACCCCTTGGCCCCTGCTCCTTCCGTACATTTCACACAACCTCTCTGCACTGGCACGAGATCCTCTAGGTTGGCTCCTTCAGGGTGACCAATGTCCCTGGAGAACACGCCCCTTGCCCTGCCCTAAGTATACAACCCACCTTGTTCCTACTGTGGCCCTTGCTCCTTGCTCTGACGCCAGGCTCACTCCTTGGCTTCTCCAGGCGCTAGTCCAGCATCAGCTTCCCTTACGTTGGCTCAAATGGGAGGAAGGAGACTACCCTCCTCTCCTCCATAGGTAGGGAAAGAATCACACAGCACTTCAGCAACTCTTTTCTGAGAATCCCCACCCCCAGTTTTCTTCCTCCAAACCCTACCTCCTCCTAAAAATGCTCTAGACATTGGTAGCGGGCTAAGACTCACAAGCTGGTTGGAGACTCCCAGTTAGCAAGACCTACTACGTACACAGCCCAATTGGTTTCTGTAGAACTTCACACACCCACCCACCCCCCACCCCCGCCACCGTGGCAGCCACTGGCCACTCATGGCTCTTGAGCACAGGAAGCATGGCTGGTCTAAACTGAGATGTCAACATCTTAGCATGAATAAAAAAAAAAATGCAGAATATCTCAGTAACATTGATTTTGCCTCTTTTTCCTTGTTTTAAAATGCGACTACTAGAAAATGTACATTGCACACGTGGCTCATACTGCATTTCTACTGGGCAGCGCTGCATCAAACTGGGCGGGCATGGCCTTAGGGCCTGGCCCACACTCTGAGACAGGGAAAGTCCGTTCAGGGGTGTTGTGTGATGTTCGTGAATCCCTCGGGCCTCTGCCCGGAACATGTTCAACCCTGCAGGGTTAAGCGAGAGACTGCAGTTGGAAGAAAAAGAGGTGTTCTTTTGGTGGTAGTAGCCAGTCTTACCGATCAGATCCATCTCCCTTTACCCATCTGTACAGTAAGAATACTAACTGCTGCTCTGCCGACTTCACAAGGTTGCAATGCAGTTTGAATGTATTAGTGTGTGTGATGTAAAGGCTCTTTAAACTGTAGAGAGCGGCATAAGCGCGGTTGTCACGGTGGCAATAACCACGGCGGCTGCAGTAATATCCTTGGCTCATGCCAGGAGTGCCCCCAAAACCGGCCTCAGGAGCCCGAGTAGCAAAGCCGAGCGCTGGGTCGCCGCCAGGTGGCAGTGGAAGCCAAGCTGCCGTCTCCGCCGGGTCCCCTGAAGCGAAGCCCCGCCCTGCCAAGGAAACACTGCGCTTCCAGGAGGAGCCCTGGTGAAGCTCCTTTTGCATCTCAAGCTTGATGTTAGGCACTGGGATGCATACAAAAAAAACTTCTTAGACATGGTCCAGCCCTTCAGGAGCTGCAACTTAAGGGAGGAAATCGACCCCCAAACGACCTAATAATTGTGGAGATTCCTGTTTGTTGGAGAGAGGGATGGCTGCCGGAGTGGACCAGAAAACTGATGTTTGAGCTGAGTTTTCTTGACGAGGACTTCACATGGGGCGTGGGGGGGGGGGGGCAGTTGGAGGTGGAGAGAGGCATTCCAGGCAGGGGACCCAGCAAGTGCAAAGAGCACCCCGTGCATTTGGAAATGAATGGTAAGGGGGTGCCTGCTACAGGCATTTAGGGAGTGGAGGCCAGTGAGGTCAGCTGTCCAGCAATGTGCAGGACTGCGATCGTGTCTAACGAAGAATTGTCCTGCCCTGAAATGGCGGTAGCAGTCCCACTGAGGACTGAGTCTGGGTGGGGCAGGGGAAGCCTGGATGTGAGATGTAAGGGGAAAGATAAAGGAGAGCAAGTTGAGAAAGGCCTCGTGGCTAAACTATGGGCCTAGGACCCTCCTGCAGAAGACTCAGAGCCACTGAATGTCTTCCCAGGGGAAGAGCTTGCACTGTTTCTTGAGAAACTCCAGACTACTAGGTGTGGACATAAGCGGGCACTGCCAAAACATGTGCCAAACTGTTTTCACTTCCAGGACGGGGTGCCTCCGCTCCCTGAGGGCCCACCCTCATTCCGTGGTGCCATTGTATGCTAAGTAAAGGTGGCACCACTGGATTGTCAGAGTCTTTGCTCTGAGTCTGGATGAGGGTCTTCATCCCAGGAGGGGGCCAAAGACTTGCCTGTGAGCAATCATAGGAGCTAGCATTTATTAAGCAAGCTACTTGGAGTCAGGCATTGTCCTGGATACTTTACATCCATGATTACACTTCATCTTCACAATGAGTCATTTTACAGGTGAGAAAACTGAGTCTCAGGGAGAGTAAATGAGTTGCCTAATGTGCCCAAGTGGCAGAGCCAGGCTTTCAGCCCAGATCTGTCTGACTGTCAAGGCCTTCTCTCTTTCCCCTACACCAGCCTGTTCCTCTCAGTCACGAGGACATGGTGGTCTCTGGAAAGGGACCCAAGGCCAGGTAACCCCCAAGCAATAAAGACAGGCACCTTCTTTCAGCAACCTAGGTAGGATGTCACTGGCAGAGGGCTGCAGTGGGTTCCCTACAGGTGGTGTGGGGGCTCCCGCTCACTGGTCTCCAGGCCTCAGTTCAGATAGGGCCCAGAAGAGCTATGGAACGGAGGCAGGAAGACGAAGAGAGCTTGGGCAAGGTGTTGTCCTCCAGGGCTGCCCAAAGCTGCCTCTAGCCATTCCTAGCTTTGGGCTGGCGCCTTGGCTGGACAAGAGTGTATTGATTTAGTGACCTTTCCATGGGGAAGAGGAGCTTGTACCTATGGAGGGAGGCAGCACCTCAGAGAGCTACTCTTCTCTCCCGGGGTACCATAAAGGCCCATAGCTCACAGCCATCAGAGCCACTGCATAAGCCAGATCCATCATTGGTGTTGTGTATGTATGTGCATGTGTGCATGTGTGTGTGGGGGGGGGAATGGGTGAGGGTCAAGTCTTTCACTGTCAGTGGGCTATTACCCTGCATGAAGAAACAAGAGAGATCAATTGCTGTTGGGACTAACCTGTGCAGGTCTGCTGTGCCCCCCCCCCCAATCTCCTGGACTTGGGCCAAGAATCCAACAGTCTTTTCATGAATCCACTCACCCACCCACCCATCCATCCATTTATCATCTACTATGTCCAGGCACCGTGTTTAACCACAGGGAGAAAAAAAGGAATAACAATAGTCTTCATTCTGAGATTTTGCGGTTCAGTTATGCGGAGACTGGAAATATAAACTCCATGTCCTCAGTCCTCAGCAGCTTGTGAATATAAATGGGGACCCATTAATTCAATTAACTTACTCAGAGCACTGTATTTCCTGCACTGAGGGCCTGCAGTGTCCCTCAAATATTTCTTGAAGTTCCCAAGGAGTGTTTGACACATAGTCGTGACCCAATCCATCAGTTTAACCACCCCATGACCCCTGCCCTGCAGCTCACCCTGGTTGTCCCTCGTCACGTGTTCTGTTCTCATAACTGAATGAGGGGCCTACACATGTCCAGCAATGATGGTGCCCTTTCTGAAAAAGCCATGGCTCCCCAAACACGGCTGCTACAAGACCATACATACACCTTCTGTGCAAAGCAGAGAAAATTTTCCCTTGCCTTGGGTGGACTTGAGCCCCACTCCCAGTCCTCTGTCCTGGTTCCCACGTGCAGGTCACAATCTGTGCAACTAGACATGGTAGGGCTGGTGCCACGGAGGTCCCCCAAACCTCTAGGCCTCAGGGTGCCTGGGTGACACTGGGTTCCATGCCCAGGAGGACAGAAAGGCCTCTCTTCACGTGTGCATTGGACTTTTGTCACGTGGGGACCCTGAAATAGTGCTGCTTCGGCCTGGAGTCTCACAAGGTCTGTGATGCACAGCATTTCAAGGGGATTGGCAGAGAATGAACAAATGCATCCTATGAACAGCCTCAGTGTTCTCCCATCTCCCATTTTTCTCTCTGTCTTCTAATCTCACAATACTTCTCCCATAACTACCAGTTCATGCAAATAGAAGCAAAGAGGGTGCCCCGTCCACCAGTTCTGACTCCCATTCGAGGCTCAGCTAGAACACCCTCTTGCATAACTGCTGTGCAGCGGTGAAAAAGCTATCATACTTGCAAGCGCAGAGGAGGCACAGGCAAAACAGACAAGTGTGTCTTGGAGAAAGAACATCAGAATTGAGTCTTAAAGAGTGAGTAGGGAAAATTAAAGGGTAGGGATGACATTCTAGACAGAAGTTGCATGAGCCAAGTTTCAGAGGTGTCAGCTTGATGCTGCTGGAGCGGAAAATGCAAGGCAGGGAGGGACAGGGGGACCCAGAGGACTCAGCAGGAACCAGATCAAAGGTGGTTTTACAGACTATGCTGAGGAGATTGTACTTTGTTTGAAGGCAATGGGGAGCCATTGAAGGTGTCTGGCTGAGGAGCGAGATGGTCAGCTGGGAGCTTTGGAAAGATTGTTCTGGTTACATAGAATGAATTTGAGGAGTCCCAGAAAGGAGGGAGTTAATCTATTTGAGCGAATGTTGGGGTGATCGGGCTAAGAGGGGAGAAGGGCCAGAGTTGAGCAGTGGAGAAGGAGGAGGAGGAGAGGGCACCCAGGAGGTGGAGGGTTGCAGCAACTTCACAAGCAGAGGAGCAAGGATGACCCCCAGGTTTCTGACTTGGGCAACCTCGTGTGTTGAGGTCAATAGCTAAGCCAGGAGAAGGAAAAATTGGAAGTTGGGAAGATGACCAGTTCCTTTTTGAACCTATGTACATCTCTGAAGGTTGACAGGCAGACCTGGAGATAGGGATCTGAAGCTCAGGACAGGTGTCTGAGCTGAGGATGTAGATTTAGAATCAGAAGAGGAGAACCCATGCCTGTGGATGGGTCACTGCCAGAGAGCACCTGAAGGCGAGGAGTGCTGAAACAGAGCTTATGTAAAAAGGCGGCAAAGAAAGCACCGACCACAAAGGAGATCAGGAAAACCCAGGGTGTGATTGTGTTAGGGAAAGCCGACGGAGGGAAAGAGAGTGAAGGAGAACGGGCAGTCGTCAGTGCCAACTGGTGCGGAGAGGATAAAAGAGATAAGGACTTGCTGACAAGAATCCATTGGCTGTGACTAGCTAGAGTGCAACATGCTGATGTGTGGGTAACAAGGGAGGTCACTGAGAGAGACAAGGGCTCCTCTTTCAAGACTAGAGGTGACAAGAGAAAAACAAGAAGGCATTAGTGTGAGAAGGAGCCAGTGAAGGGAGTTTCCGGCTCTGGATGGGGTACATCTGAGCAGGGCACTAGGGGAAAGGGAAGGAGGCAGACAGAGCAAGAGGTTAGAGAGAATCATTGATAAATAGGCAATCTAGAACAGTCAAGGGGAGAAGGGGGTTGGTGAGGAGAGGTCCTTGCATGGTGGTGTGTGGGGGGGGGGGGCGGGACATGTAGCTCCTGAGACTCAGGAAAGGGGGGCAGCACAGAGGGGAAATCTGTAAGTGGAGGGCTTCCTGCCTGAGGCGCCCCATTATTTGGGGAGAAGGAATCTGGACCGATGTAGGAGCATGTGGAGAGAGGAGAAGGCTCTAAGTAACCACAGCAGGAGTGGGCAAAGCAGTTCACCAGGGATGCTCAGAGGACTTGTGTTTTGTTGTTTCATTTTTCCCTGCAGCCCAGGTGCAAGAAAGCTTGCTCCTGACAACAGCCTGAGCAATCGTACTAATCCCTCACTTTCTGTTTCCTTTCACTTTCCTCCAAAAGGCAAGTATCTTGATGAATCTTAAGCTGCCTTTTTCATATTCAACAAGTGCCAGGGCTTTAATGGAAAACCTGCAATTAGCCAGAAATAATATTACTGCTGAGGCTTCCAAAAGGCCTGCTCAGAGGCCTTCTTCTGCTCAAGCTCCATAGGCCCCAGTCAAGCAATGCCTATTGGAATATTGGCTGAAGACACCAAGCTTTCCGATGACCATCTTTCCTCACAGCATGACCAGATCTGCTTGTGTGAGGGGGTGGCATAAGCAGATATGTTTCAGAGATGGGAACTGTGTTTTGCAACAAGCAGAGAAAGTTATTTCCATGTTGAAGAGCTCTGTAGAAGAGTTTGGGGCTTGCCTCAAGCTCCCAAAACAGCAGAGGCCTGGAAAACCATGGCTGCAGCTACTTGGAAGGTCTGGGGCACCTCCCTTCATTGGGAGCCGGTCAGTCATTGGCTCTGCCAGCCTCCCCACTGTTGGCCAGACCAACTGGGTCAGAGTTGTTCAAGTGAGAGCCTCCAGGGCAGATGCCCAGTTCTGCTGATCTCCCTCTTTCTCATTCAGTGTGATTTTCTCTCTTTGAAGATACTGATGGGCAAGCCCCCAAGTCAACCCCTTAATGCAGCCTCCTTCTGGATTGGTGGGGGGTGGGAGTGGAGGAAGACCATAGGAGCACAAGGGAATGAGGAACCATGAAGTAAGCTCACCTGAGAAAGAACAGTTAGAAACAGTACCCTTGCACCCCAGGAGGAAGTTGATCTTCCCTCTCCACTGTCTGAATCTGTGCCCCTCCTGACCTGTCAGACATCCTCGCCCCACTCCACTCCTACCTCCACCCAGCCTGTTTACTCACCCCACCCCCATTTCCAGATTCACTGCATTTTCTCCAGTTTCTCAATGCTCCACTGGAGCCTGTACCCAGACATCGCAGGGCTTTGGACCAACAGGACTCCCACAAAGCCCCCAGCCTCTGCCCATCCACGCACCCCAGGCCCAGGTGTGGACTCTTCCTTTGGCAGCTATTGCCAACCCCAGCATTGCTCATGGCCTCATGGCTGGTGCTTCCCCCAGGGGCTGACTTCTCAATGCCTCCCACTTGCCTGACATTGGCTCATTCCCAAAAGCAGTGGGAATGACTGGGCTACTAGCGGAGGCCCTCTTGCTGTGGGTCCAATCACCTGCATGAGTCACACTGAGGGCTGCTGTACCCACTGCGATGTCACCCCCACTGACTCTAAGGTCCTGAAGGACAGAGAGGGTGTTGGAGCCACAGTTACTTTCCCAGCACCTGACCAAGAGCCTGCCACAAGGAACATTTGGGGGTAGACACAAGGAGGGTCAGATGGACGGATATATGGGTCAATGCCCTTCCTGCTCACTGGAGTCCTCCAGGTGACCTCTGTCTGGCTTGACTCCAGTGAAGCTCCACCTCACTACTCCCAGTTATTTCAAAAAATGAGTCCAGTTTGGCTCCAGAATTTCTAACTAGAAGGAGCTTAGGAAGGTATTTATGCAAATCCTTGAGGGGTAACAGGTATACTTTTAAAATATGGATCTGAAGCTCAGGAGGTGTCTGAATGGAGGATAGGGATTTGGGATCATCACAGGTGAACTTATGCTAGTGGGTGGGTCACTGCCAGTGTCTCCTGACTTCTTACATGAGAAAAATTAGCTGCCACCTAGGTTTTGGGTATTTGCAAGTTGAAAGCATTCCTGACACAGACCTCATGCCTGAACTGAAACATGCAAGATGGGTGAGAGCAGGCAGAGCTTTGCAGGTAGAGGGACAGCACAATAGAGAGATTAGAATGATGGTAGAACAGCAAGTGGTTGGGGCATGGGGAGCAGGAGAAATGTGAGGGATAGGAAGCTGTTGTCCAGACCCCCATGAGCCTTAGAAATTGTGTTTCGCAGTATGGACTGGATCCTGGAGGCAGTGTACAAGTGCGAAGTCACGAAGGGGTCTGAAGTGTGGGGGCTCACACAAGCAGGTGTGTGACTTAGGAAGGTCACTCTGCCTGCTAATAAGAGCATGCTTTGGAGATTAGCCAGACTGAAGCATGGGAATAAATTAAATGTCATCAAAATCCAGCTAAGAGTTGGTCTCCAGACCACACTGGGAGCAAATGAGGATGGAATTTAGTGTACCCCCATTACTGATGGGACACAGGAAGAAAATTTGGGGGAGGGCGAGAAAAGGGGGTGCAGGAATGAGGTAATCTCAGTTTTGGAGTGTTGAACATTCGCTTCCAGAGCTGAGCTGGTCTTAGGGAAGGGATGCATTAAAGTACCACAATGTCATTCCTCTGACTGACATACAACAGAACCATGTGTGAGTTTGGAGGTGGGATGTACAAATAGAGGAAGACAGACTGGGTAGAAATGAGTGGAAAGCGTTTTAGAAGGCAAAGAATCTGCCTTCTGGATGTTGGTGAGCTGATCAAACCCGTGACTTGAACCACCTGCTCCACAGTGATACACATGAAAAGGCAGGGATGATTCCCGTGGAATAACAGTGTGCCCACACCAGGTACCAGGGCAAGTAGCAGCCACCTTGAAAGAAAGAAAGGCATGCACATTTTCCCAGGACCACTCAGTAGGGTTTACTCCACCACAGTTGGGGTCCTGAACTCTACCTGTGGAAGGTAGCAGCCTGCCAAGCTCTAGACAAAGAGCTGTATCCAAATCCAGACAGTTTCAGGAAGGGACTACAAAAGCACGAGGAGGGCTGCTGCAGCCAACAAGGGACAGTGAGGCCCAAGCACAAGCCAACAGTGGAGATGCAGGCAAGGGGATGGAGGAGGCAGACGCGGGGGCTCTGAGAAATGTGGAGCTGTCAGAGCAGGACTACTTACAGAAGCAGTGCCATATGGCGGATGGACACAACCACCGCCAAACCAGAGCTCGGGATTGACTGAGAAATGAATGCTCCAGCCTCATCCTCTCTCCTATTGTCCTTGTCGCCTGTCAGTGCCTCTCATTGGCTGAACCCGCCTGGAAGCCAGAGAGCAAGGGAACCAAATGTGTCATCCGCAAAGGTCAGCTTGCTGTGGCAGAGTGGTGTGGAGAACAGAGGGGAGCAGGTCTGCAGGTGCTTTGCAAAAAGACGCGCATTCTGCCCAGGAACCTCCCTCTTATGGGAAATTCGGGGGCAGGGGGGGCGGGGAGGGCATCTCCAAAGGGCAGGTGATGCGTCAGAATTAGAAACTCAATTTAAATGATACTAGAAAGTTCTAGCCAACCACAAGTTTTTTTGTTTTGTTTTTTAATATTTTGTGAATGTATTGGCTTAAACTGCCATGGAAAAAATAATTTAAGCCTGGGCGGGGCGGGGGGTGGGGTGGCTGGCAACTGAATGTGGAAACATTGTACGTTCTTTGAAAATAAGGGGGATGAAGCTGTATGGAATGCTTGGAGCAGCGGGAAGACCCAAATCTAGAGCTAAGAACCTGTGACTTAACAATTTACAAACACATACTAGTACTCTGCATTTTCTAGTTGTGAGACTCTTCTGAAGATTTTTGACCGAAGGAGCTTCGTTCAAATACGAAGACTTAAAATGTATTACATGAGGGTGAAATGGTTTCCCTTCCATTTAAGTGGAGTTTGCTCCTGGGCAGTTTAAAGCTCTAATTACAGGCCACTGACAGATGGTCCTTGTGCCTTCACTTTGTCAGGGCTGAGAATACAGCACAGGGCTAATGGAGTATGAAATGTTCTAGGAGTCATTATAGAATTAGAAAAACCAATGGTTCTATCTCTTTTAAATACAAGCCAAGAGGAGGGAAACTAGCAAAATGTTCTTGGAACACAAATGAAACCCGGGTCAAATGCTATCAATCTCAACCCCAGAAAGACAAACTAGTGTTTGCTTAACCACCAACTGAATGCAGATCACTGGGGTAGAGAAAGAGGGTGAGCTGTCTCAAGGTGTGGCTAACAGAAAAAGTCTGTGAGGATGGACGATTTAGGAACTGCCCGTCTTTGAAGAATTCTTCTGCCCAGAGGTGAGGCTGAGAAAGTGGGAATTTGTTCTTGGATGGGGAAGGTTTGAGGAACCCTCATTCCATTCCAGTGAGTAAGAGCTGTTGGCTGCAGAAAAGCCACAGTGGAGACGATGCTCAATTAAAGTGATAAATATTAGCACTGCTCAAGGGGAAAGAACTAATTTGTTTTATTCAAAATACTCAGAATTTGTATTTCTTAATGATAGAAATGTGACAATTAGGAATGGGAAAATCATAGTGTGAAATCAGAGAATATAAATTAGGTCACATTAATATAATTCATTGCAGTTTGGGACTTTTTATTGATTTTTGAGGGCACAGTCACTTAACATTTCCTGGATGCCCCCCTTTGTATTCATTTGATCATTCACCCTTACAACCACCCTCACAGGCAGGCATTTTTTACAGATGTGGAATCTGCGGCAGGGAGGCTGACTCACTCATGGTCACACCGCTGGTTCAGTGGCAGTCAGTTCATACCTGGCCTCAGAAAAACTAAGGTTCTGCTTCTGCCCTTATGGAAGAGTTTTGTTAAAATAGTATTTTTTCATTTTAGAAGTGACCAGGTCCTTGGGCTCTAGTTACCATGGAGTAGGACATCAGAGATTCAGGTATGGAGGATTCATTGACAAAAACAATCAGAATATGCTTGTACTGAAATGTCCGTGGAATTTGTTGAAAATTGCTAAATAATTGCAATTTTGCACATTTCTGTCATCTATTTTTGTCTTTTAGGTAAAAATTCTGGGATGTTTTCTTCCAAGAGTTTCCCTGAGTTTGTCAGGTCACCCATAGCCTTGTTTATAAACACATGCGCCTGGTCCTCCACCCCAGCCCTCTGCTATAAAAAGGCCATTGTTGGGTGGGGCTTGGGCCTGTGTGAATAGAGCTCCTTAGATGATCCCACTGCATACTGCTGGCTTGGGGGAAAGAAAAGCAAACCACGGTCATTAGAATCACTGGGGAGAGAATTTTCAAAATTCTGATCCCGTCTTCTCCTTAAATGTTAACTAATCAGAAACTCTGGGGTTGGGTCCTGAGAACCTCTGTTTAACCCCTTCCGACACGGGAGGCCCTGGTTTGGAGGTTGGCAGAAATGAACTCTGGAGGTTGCTCACCAAGGATACGCATCATCCAGGGAGAAAAAGGGCTTGCAGTTTGCACTTAACTGATTTATGACCTGATTCTTTGAAAACTCCAGCAAGACTCCAAAGAATGTGAGCTCACTCGAGAACTCATCTAATTTAAATAAGCAAACATTTGACAATTTCTTCCTGATTATACTTTTTTGCACAATTTTGCACAACTATGCTCAAGTGACAAAGATGACTTGTTTAAGAATCTTAAGGATAGCAGAGATGTATTTTAAAAAGACAAATTCATTCTAAGACTAGAAAATACATGAAGATAAAAATATTAATTCAATAAAATATTTTGTAAATCTTTTAATTATTACATTAATTATTTACATCTCTGGCAAGGCTCTACCCTCCTCCCATCCCAATATTCTTTTTCTGGTAGCAACTTTTACTTGATGAATTACCCGGTATTTAAAAGAAGAGCCAATTGAGATATTAGAAAGCATTTCCTATACATTTCACTGTATGGCAGTTTTCTCTTAAATTCAGTTCATTTAAGAAAAAATGTAAGAGGTCAGGTCATTTAAAGTTCAAAATCTACTCAAATTTAATAGGAATTGAGGGCACTTTTAGTTTTTGACAAGTCATTCCACAGCCTATAGTGCATTCTGAGCATGCAAAGGCCCAAGTGCCCCCCCAAACTCATCTTCCCTTAGTCGTTTGAGCTTTCAGCACCAAAACCTTCCCTTCCTTGGTGCTCCTCACACTTCTCAGCCTTCACACGTCCTCTGTGGCGGGGACACTTCCCTACCCCGTCACTTCTCCCAGGCAGACTTACACCACAACTCAAGTGCCATGTTTGTATGGAGCCCTTCCCTGAAACCCTAGCCAGTAAATCAGTCCTCTCTGCTTTCAGTATTTCGGTTTTTAAAAATGTTTCATTAACATTACATTTCCTTACCTACATTAAGTCATAAAATCCTAGCAGGTAGGCAGTTTCATATTCAGTTCTGGACCACTGAGAAGCTTAGTAAGTGTGAGTGACACACACAGATCACTGCAATAGAAAACGTAGTGCCTACCCCATAACAGGTACTATTTGTTGAATGGATGAATGCTGGATTTTAGAAATGCAAGAGCCAAATAAAGACATTTGAGCACACTTCAGAGAACAACTTTGTTCCCAAGTGAATAGCAGTATAGTGTGGTGGACAAGTGGAGCTGTGGAGCTAGGCTGAGTTCGAATCTTGACTCTGCCACTGTAACATGGGGGAAGTTATGTCACTTTCCAGTCACCAACCTATTAAACATGGGTAATAGAAGTGCCCTCCTCAGAGGACTGCTGGAAGGCCTGAATGAGTGAACACACATAAAATGCGTAGATGGTGCCTGGCACATAAGTGCCAAACAAAATGTTAATGTTATTTCTACAGTGTACAAGGTACAAGGCTGGCTTTTCCTCTCAAGAAACCCACAACCAAGTGGGGAGAAGTAACAGAAATCTGTGAAAGATGTAACATACAGCAGAAAATTAGGTATTAAATGTCAAACACTTAAATACTGATGAGATAAATACACAATCTCCTGGGACAACTATTTTAAATAAAAGTACATTCATCTGCATGTTTAAGTTCATGTGTTTGTTCAAAAATAAAGCTAAAATAGCTGCTCTAGCCCTAGCTGGTGTGGCTGAGTTGGTTGAAGCATCATCCGAAAGGTCATAGGTTTGATTCCCAGTCAGGGCACACACCCAGGTTGTGGGTTTGATCCCCTATCAGCAGGGCCCATAGGAGAAGGTACCCAATGGATGTTTCTCACTCACATCGAAGTTTCTACCCCGCCTACCTCCACCCCCCACCTCCCTCTCTTCCCCTCTAAAAGCAATGGGAAAAAAAAATGTCCTCAGGTGAGGATAAAAAATAAAAAACAAAAAAAGCAACTCTAATACTAGGATGAGGTATATGGAATTGTCTATATAGGTCAAAGACTATCAAATATTAGCATTTTTATTTGGTTTGAACCTCACATTTTCTAATCACACCTTGCTCACAAAAACTGAAGGTAAGCTCTTCAAAGATTTATGAGAGAAAGAGAAAGAGAGAGGAGAGGAGGTGAGAGGGGAGGGAAGGGAAGGGAGGGGAGGGGAGGGGAGGGGAGGGGAGGGGAATCTCCACCCCTCTCTTCTCTTGTATAAAACTACAGGTATTGTCTGTGATCTGTGACAAAAAGAGGAGACACAGATAGATTTATTCATTTGAGCTCAAGCCTACAATGAAGACACTAAACTCATACTTACCACTTTAGGTTTTTCTAAATAAATTTATTTGAGAGCCATCAACTTGCAAAGGAGCACGTCAAACTTAACTAATGTTACTCAAATTTTTCTTTAATTAAAAATCAAAGAAATTAGTTAACAATTTTGCACAACTATGCTCAATTGACAAAGATGACTTGTTTAAGAATCTTAAGGATAGCAGAGATGTATTTTAAAAAAAAGACAAATTCATTCTAAGACTAGAAAATACCTGAAGATAAAAATATTAATTCAATAAGAAAATATTTCATATTTCTTTTATAGGACTATTAATTTAAACCATTTCTAGATCAAATTATGCAGCACACACTCCTGTCTCTAGTCTCCATGCAAAAGTTAGAGAGTTTTTCTCAAAATAGAGCAAGTCAGTGCTACTGGTTTTAAGTCAGGGCTTGGAGTCGGCCCAGAAGAGCAAGCCGGCCATTTGTACTCGCCTGAACCTCAGCCTGATGCTTTCTCCTTTCATATGGTCAATCTCTATTCCTAATGAATGATCCTTACACTTACTCAATAGACAAATGACTATTAAGTGCACCTAAAAATTAAAATTATATTCAATGTGGAGGAGAGCAGCTGGAGCCTAATGACACCCTGGCGATCTCCTCATCTCAGCAAATACATAAAAATAATGCTTTAACAAAAAGTGTTCATCCTAACTATCTGCTTCCCCTAAAATGCTATGTAAGAAACTTGGGATTAAGTGAAATTAGGATACAAGAAGTAATAAGTACACCTGAAAAGAGGTAAGAACTATAAGTGAGGACTGCTTCCTGTAATCCTAACCACATCATCTCACTGGTAATTTTCAGGATAATTATTGTCAAAATACAGTAAGTACTATAATGAAAATAGAGGGATTCATTTATTACTTTTTGGTTTACAAACAAAGGTACCCAATAATGCTATTTACTTCTTATAGAATCAATTTACATTTATAACAAAAAGCAAAAAAAGCCCTGAACCAGTTCCTACAGACAAACACAAAAAAAGGGGTGAAGGGGAGAAATAAGATTTTTTCCTCCCTGCTTCCAAGCTTTATTATACAGATTCCAAAAGTGTTTATTTTATGCCATCCTTAAGTCAAAGAATGCATTGCCATGCTTCTTTGTGCTGAGTTTTAGGACATGTTAATGTTGCCAAGTCAAATTTAAATATAGTCACAATTGACAAGTGCATGTGACAGCATTATAAGACTCCAAGTGAATGGGGAAAAAACAAATGTTTTACAACACAGCTTTATCAAGTAAGTTATATGAAATATTGAATTTATTTAATTTAATAGACTACCCTGTTAAAAATTGATTATGTGCAGAAATTATAATCAAACTGAACTAAAAGCCATTTTTGGCAAATGACAATCATAAATGATTCCCAAAATCTTTTTAAATTCGAGTTAAGCTTAAAGTCTAGTTAATGGGGGTTAACAATCTATGTGTACTTGATACTAATTTTAGAACCTTAACTTCTGGAATGACATGTTAATTATTCATTAGCTTTCCTTGGACAACAGAATTCTGTTAAACAAACACACAAAATCAATGCAGCGGCCTCAGCACCCTCCCAGATAGCATTTAAGTTAGATTGTAAGAACCAGGACACGGTTCAAAAGACACACACCCCAAATGTATTATTTCACATGCCTGTCGAAGTTGTGCGTGATTTTTTTCAAGATACAAAGACAATTCATCTGGTTCTCAGTATATTTGACAGGAGTATAAAAGTCATACAACTGTGAGCATGTATTCAACACATTATGGAAACGTATTTGGGGAGATGGAGCACTCAATGTACAGAGCATCTATATGTGGGCCACTTTAAAACGAAGGCATCATCATTTATTCCATCTTTAGACACTGTCATGGTCTCTCACACCTTATACAAGGTATGGTCCTAGAGCAGAGACTTCAGTGTCATTTCAAAGAATTTGTGTGTGTGTGTGTGTGTGTGTGTGTGTGTGTACATACATATACATGTACACACACACATACATAAACATACTTCTTTTAAAATAATGTTTAGAAGTTTCACTACAGAAAAGCTGGCTTCAACATGGAAGCATTTTTTCTTTTTCAGACTACACACCTGTATGGAAGGAGGTAATTTCCTTTACGCTTAATTTTTTCACAATAACAAAATAAACTTCTTATACATTGCATTTAAATTGACAAAGAAAATTAAGATGTAAAGTTCTATATAACTTTTTGTATTGT
>VMDR010006688.1:0-44292 GCA_007922815.1 Macrotus californicus
GTAACATTTTTGTGGGTCTGGAAAAAATCCAAAATAACTTGTCTAAAAAAGAGATGAGGTAACTACAGCAAAATGTCAGTATTACTTTAAACTCCTAGGTATGTGTTATGTTATTTTCTATAATTTTCTATATGTTTGAGTTAATCTTAGAGAACAAATTTTTTTTAAATAAAACAATATTTAGATACATCACATATTTTTTTTTGGCATGTTTACTAGAACATTGAAGTTTTGTATGCCTTTCTTCCCCTGGGGCTCAGGCAATGAAAATGTTCTTCACTGGACAACTGTGAGGTTTTGTATTGGATTTATACAAGTTCTCCTTTTGTGGTGTGGAGGCTTCTGGGCGTCTGTGGGACTGGGTGCCCACCACGGGAGAGAAACCCTTCAAATCTCTGCTTAGTTCTCTAGTCCCTTCTTCTGCGTAGAGTCTGGCTTCATGGTTCCTTGGAGCTGTCGTCTCGGTCCAGCTTCCTTTTCTCTCGCTCCCCTTGAACGTAGCATTCTACGTCATATTATATTGTTTATGCCATCATTCTCGACTGAATTAAAGGAAACCTTATAGGTTCCATCTGAGGCTCGCCAGCTCGGTTTGTGTTCCCTGTGGCCGTGTGGCCCAGTGGTCACACATCCTGGACCATGTGGTCGGTAAGTATAGGCTTATATTCCCCCCATTGGTGAGAGCATTGTGCACTGAGGGGACCTTTATCCAATGAGTTAGACCCAGAAGGGGAAAACAGGGATTTTGAAGTGCCGAGCACTTGTGTAGTGCTCTGTTCGAGGTGAGCGGAGAGTGAAGTGTCTGGGCACTTCTTGGAACTCTGTAGAAGTTTACCCCTGATTATGTCCACCTCGCAAAGGAGCAGCTGTTAGCTGCGGTTGGGTTCTCTTCAAAAGCCAGGCTCGGCTGTGGACAAGAGACCTGGTGAATCAACTTGGTTTAAAGGAAAAGAAAACCATCATTTCAATTCAGCTTTGTTTTGTTTGGGCTTCAGAGAGTACTTATATTTTTGTATTGGTTTAAAACTCCTGTGTGCCTTGGGGTCAGTTCCTGGAGAAATGAAGGCAGTAATGGGCAGTTTGGGACTTCCAGAACATATTTATTTGCTTGTGTTTGAAGCTAGAGATAGATTTGGGTGGAAGTCTGATGAAGAGGTGAAAGGGGAGCGATTTGGCTCCTTTTTTTTTAAATTTAAAGATCTAATTGACTTTATTAAGTGATTCCTGAATCAGGCAGCATCCCATCTAGTAAATAGAAAGGTATTCCTTGGCTCTTTTTAAGAAGGAGAAGTTATTCTGAGATTCCTAGAATGTTCATGTATTTTATGGTAGTTGGGTGCTCTGAGTATTTGACCAGGTAGAATCCTTTGTGGCAGACCTTTTGGCTCGTTTGGTTTTATTATGTTGGGGTCAAAGTTACTTTAAACAGATTCAGACCTGTTTCATCCATGTGAGAGCTTGTTACTATTCCGTGTTTACTTCCTAAGGTCTGACCACTACCCATCTCTTTCTCTTTATTCTATACATTCATGGTCCCCTTTATATGATTATGTTCATTGAACTTCAGAGTTTATAATAGTTTTCTGGTTTTTTGGCAATGTTAAGGCAGAACTTTCAAGCTCAGTGCTTTAAAATATCAATAGGTTGTGATATGATCTATCTAGTTCCTGCATGTGTGTGTGTATATGTGTGAGTCGTGTGTGCATATGTAATTTATATTAATTTGAATTTAAACTAAATTTTTGTTTTGCAAAATAAAAATATTTTATAAACTTTTAAAATGCAATGTAGATGGTAATGATTATAATTGATATAATCATTATTATACTCCATTTTCACTTTGTACCTCAGAAGAGCAACCCCAGCATTTACTGTT
Organism: Macrotus californicus; assembly: GCA_007922815.1. NCBI lineage: Eukaryota > Metazoa > Chordata > Mammalia > Chiroptera > Phyllostomidae > Macrotus > Macrotus californicus. Next base: position 1,877 of record VMDR010006688.1, read on the forward strand.
CCCCTCAAAGAAACTCTCCTGTCTCCTTTCTTATTCTGCCATCCGTGACCCAACCTTCGTCAATAACCTGTGCTTTATGCCTCTTCTTTCTGGTGCTTGGAAGGTGAAGATGAAGAGCCAGTTGAAATACCAGCTCTACTACCTTCAACCTACATGATCTCATCTTTAAAGTGGGGGCCAAAGTCCCCCGCAAAGGCTCGTTCCCTGTGCTCACCTCCTACAGTCCCTCCAGTGTGTCATTCAGCTTCGATCTCTTCCGTTTGGAAGTTCCTCCAACGTTCTCTCGGCCAGTTAACTAGATCTTTCTATTCCTGTTTTTATTTTTGATAAACTTGCTTTTGGATGAGTTTTCCTAACTCCCCAGGAGGCCTGATTCCCATGTCATTTCACAGTTACATGTAGCATTTAAATGCAGAAGCAAGTACAAGGAACATTCCCACACAGCACCCTGGGAGACAGGACGGATGTTTGTCAGAAGGCACAGGGCCTCACTCAGAACTCACAGTGTACAATACAGAAGAAAGAAAAGAAAGCTTGTTAAAGGGAGAAGGTCAATGACAAACTAGGCCAAAGCCCCTCTCAGCGAGGTTGGACTGGGAACAGAGGGCCTGGCGCAAGCTGTGCTGGTGCCGTTGAGAAACCACTGGACAGGCTTGCCCTCCCCGGTCCCGTCCACCCTCAGGCCATGCTGTCTTCTGCTTCTCCACCTGCTGCTTCTGCAGCAGCCACAGGTCTAAGCTGCACCAGGCGCCCTCTGAGCTGCCACTCAGGGAGAGTGTGTGACCCCCGCCCTGGGCCAGAAAAGGGGGGCCGGGAGGATGTCTGTGGTTAGCTTACTTACTAGCAGTTGATGTAGCTGCTCCCACGTGCCCATGAACACAGGTTTCCTGCCTGTGACCTTTCATTGTATCTGGCCAGGCACGCACAAATACAAAGCCCACAGCTCCCTCTGCTCTCTCAGCCAGTGGGAATGGAGTTCTCTGTTGTTCCCAGGATAAACCTCAAACTCGTTTCCTGGCTTCTGTACCTCTGTGAGGCTCAGTGCCTATCTCACTAAACCTCACTGGAGATCAGAGTGCTCACTTAGTCAACACACAGCAGAGTGGAGCAGGCAGAGCATGGGACTCGGGCACAGGACTCAGGCCTCAGGATCCCTGCGGGTCAGGAGGCTGTTTTCCCAGCTATCAAATGGGACAGAGATTTCTTACAGGGATACTTGAGCACTGAGACAGTATGATCTGATAGTACTTTGAAATATGTTTTTAAAGATTTTATTTATTTTTAGAGAGAGGGTTAGGGAGGGAGAAAAAGGGGAAGAGAAACATCATTGCGAGAGATGTCAATTGGCTGCCTCTTACAGGCCCCCGACTGGGGACCTGGCCCGAAACCCTGGCATGTGCCCTGACCGGGAATTGAACCAGCGAGCTTTTAGTTCACAGGCCAGCACTCAGTCCACTGAGCCACACCAGCCAGGGCAAGTACTTTGAAATATTTAAAGCACCAGACAGCTGTTATTTATTTGATACAGGGTACTGTGTTGGGGGGCGGCAGTTGGGGGGCAGCGGAGGGAGAGGGAGAGACTGAGACTGACTGTCTACCCTAACGGCCAAGAGCTGAGATCTTAGTAAAGGAGATAAGACATACCTGTGTGTTTGTACCGCATGATTGAAGGTGCCTCTGCATGTTTCTGATGGCTTTCAAGGGCTCTGGGAGCCACTGGGGAAGAAGCTTCATGGAGAAGGTGACCATCTGATGGGGTAGGTTGAAAGATGGGCCATGGAGGTGGGCATGAAGACTTAACAAACAAGTATTGGAAAGAGGCCCCCAGGACGGAAGGAATAGTGTGAGGAAAGGTACAGATTTAGGAATGAATCGGGCCTGTAAAAGCCACAACAATAGTTAGACTGAATTGGAGCATTGGTTCAGATTGACACGCTGTGCAATGGAGGGCTCCTGCAAAGTGTCGAGCTAAGGGGTGTCAAGGTCAGAGCTGAGCTTTAGGATGAATAGTCTGGGGAAAAACTGGAAGCTTTCCTTGTAGGAAAGTACACAAAACACCTGTTCACCTTTTAATATTATTTTGAAGAGTAAGTGAGATAAAGGAGGTGGGAGTACTTCTGGGGATAGGTCGGGATGGTCCAGGACCCCAGCATCCTAGCCCCATGGCAACCACTGAGCATCCCAACATGGGTGCCTTTAAGACATGCTGAGCTGTCATGTCCTGGGGGAAGGTAAAGGGCTGCAGCACCCAGCATGTGCTGGTCCCCCTGCACCCTCTTGCTTTGCCCCTTCCTTTGCTCCTATTCTTCACTCCCAATTAGGTTTCTGCCCCTGCCTGGCTCTTAACTTCCTTTGTTTCCCATTTCTGGCCTGGGAATACCCAGTATCTGGGCTTTAATCTGTTTCCCCAGATTTGTCTTCGACCCGTTCCTGGAAGCTCTGCCTATTCTGGTCACTTGAAAGAACTACTTGTTCAAACCACCGAACTCCGACTGATCCCTGGCTCCTGGGCCCTCCTCCAGCCTGGCCTTGCTGGAGTGACTGGCCAGTGGGGAGTGTTTTGAGAGAATGAGTGTTGGATACAGATTCAAATTCTGATGCTGCCATTTTCTAGCTTGAGTGGGGGTTACTTTGAGTTTGGGGTTCCTCCAGGATAAAATGAAGATAACATGGAGCTCTTTATCTGCACCTATCCATCTCTCTCTGTCTCTGTCTCTCTGTCTATCTCTCTATCGGTCTCTCTCCCCCCTGCCCTCCTTCCCTTTGCCTGCTCCTCTCCTTCTCTCAACTTGGTTGTGAGGCTTAAATGAGAAATGATTTAAGAGCTGCTTGGTGTCCCATGAATATTGGTTGCCTACTGTCTTTTCTTCTGACCTTTTATTCCAGATGAAAAAACATTTACTTGTGAGCTCAGCACATCCCCAATCTCTGTCTCTCTAGACTCAGTTGTGTTTCCTTTCTTTCTGTTTTGCAAAAGCTTTGGTACAAATCGCTCAGTGATTTATGCTTTGACAGTTTCCACCACTGCCTTGGGAGAGGTCCCTGAAGTCCCATGACAGAACTTGAGCACATCTTCCTAAAGAAAGAACGTCACTGCATGTTGACTCCACGCACGGGTTCTCACGAAATCCTAAAAGCATTGTCCATTTTCATAAAAAAGTATTTGGACCGATGTTGCCAAGCAAGCAACTTTCCAGAAACCATCCACGTATAACCTGAGCCTGCCTGTCCCTCTTGAGTCTTTGCCGTCATGTTCAGTAAGGCTTGGCAGGTGGAACCACAGAGGAAGCATTTGACAAAGTCTTGCTGATGGGAGAGCAATGCGACTTTAGCCCCGTGGTGCTGTGCTGTCCTGACTGCCCTATTCTTATAAAATGTAAGAACTCGAGTGTAACAGGATAAGAGCATTGGAAGGGACCTTGAAATACCTTACCTACCCCCTAACTCATATTTAAGCCATGCTTAGTAGACAAGAACTTAGCCTATTATAGGACACGGTCTGATGGCATGTGACTTTGCACAGTGACCTCCTCCAGGGGCTCTTCCTGAGAAGTCCTTTCTCAATGTCTGTGGACAATACAGGCACCCGATGAAGAAGACAGGGTGCTCACCACCTTGCCTATTGCCCCCACCACACCCAAGAATCTGCTCTCTGGACAGCATCCCCACCTCTGCCCTCTCCTGTCACAAGTATAAAGGCCACCCCCTCCCTCAGTGAAGGTGTCCCTTTGAGACTTTTATGTCCCGGGGACTAGGGAAATCCAGTTCAGGGTCTTTCTGCTGCCCCAGTCTCTCTCTGGGAAGGGAAGAGAGAATAGGGGGCATGTCCGCAGTCTTTAAAGCTGTAACAGGATACACTGTTAATAGTTACTTCATATAGAAGAATGTACTGCCTATTAAGCAACTAGTGGGAACCAGGCACTGTACTAAGAGTGTAGACATTAATGTCATCACCCTTTTGGAGATCCCTGCCTTGGGAAGGTTAGGTGGCCTGAGCTCGCCCAGCTATGAGTGGCAGAGTTAGGTTTCAGTACAACTAACATCGGAGCCCAAGCGTTCAGCACTCCCTCACGCTGCACAGGATGTGGAAGAGAGGGTGCCTGCTCCTGGCCTCAGCAGCTGGTCCCTGTGCCCATGACACACACAGGCTCCTGTGCATGCCTGATGAGACAGGGAAGCAGGGCTAGGGGCTGCCAGGAGAGGCTCAGCGCCAGGTGCTCTGCCTGCTGTGAAGGAGGCACACACGGCCTCAGCCCTGCACCCCGAGTCCCAGCCAGTTTCCCACATGGCCTGTGTGAGTCAAGAGCACAAAGGCACTCAGGAGCACGCAGTCTTCCAGGCAGTCGGTAATGGTAGCATTGGCAGAGTGATGTAGTCCCTGGTTTGCAGAGGAAAACACAGTTCTGAGCTCACGGAAGAGCCAGTTAAAGGCAGAGCCTCCAGCAGGACCCAGCTCTCCTGATTCCCCATCTAGCGCCCGTCTCCCTGTCTGGAGGTTTGCCGTCGGGAGCATCTGTCTTCCAAATGTAAACCGCGTGGGCTGCAGCTTCAGCCTTGCCTTTTTTGTTAGAGGAGATGGAAAACTGATTTGTCACCCAGCCAAGTGTTACATTAGCCTTCTCTTCTGCGGACTAGAAGTTCTTTGTTTCTTTGTTCCACAAGGCCCTTCTTTTTCCAGTCTAATTGTCTGCCCTGGCTCCTCTAATCCCCCTGCTTTTTCTCAACCCTCCTCTCCAAGGGAAGGAACTCTACGCATGTTTCCTGTGTACATTCTGGCTTTGATTTTTTCCTGCTCACTTTTTCTCTTTATGGTGGTTTCACTTCTTTCAAGAGTTTTTCCCCAACTGAGCCCACCCAGTCTGCTATCATGACCAGTGTTGGCCAAAAGACTCCAATACTCAGCTTTCCTACAGACTTGGGTGTTTGGGTTCAGTTCTGCCCTTACTCCCCTGGTGGTGCTCCCTGACTCAGTTAACACTTCAAAGCCTGAGGCAGGGAGGCAGCGGAGGGTGGGGTGGGAAGGGGCCAGGCATTGTGCTTTCTTTCATGTGGGGCGTTCTGTTTTTATTTCTTAGGTACACAGATAAGCTGTTTCTCCCCAAGTTCTTTCTCCTGGCGCCAGGCTGCCTTCGTGGATTCTTACTGCTGGGCTGCCGTTCAGCAGAAGCCGTCCTTGCATGGCGATTCCGGGAACCTTCCACTATGGCTGCATAAGGTAACTGGGGCATTTTCAGATTTCACCTGTTCATCCACAGATATGGGGCCTGAGGTCCAGAGCAGCTGTGCCAGTCCACGCCACACAGACACGCATGACCAACAGGGGCTGTAACTCCAGCTGTGCAACTGGAGCACTTTAAAATCTAAAGGAACCTCAGAGATACTTGTCCAGCACCTTCATTTAGCAGGTGGGGAAACTGAGGTGCTTTTGGATTTTAACTCCACAATGGCAAGCACCTCAAGGGTCCTAGTCACCTTTCTATTCTTAATGCCCAGCAGAGCATCTGGCCTGTAGTGGGGTCTCGGTACCGTTGCAATGCCTGAATGAGCACTGGTAGATAGTGCAGGGTGAGGACCTAAACATAGCTTTGGCTGCTCCTTTTCCACCACACACATGGCCTCTTGGAAACACTAAGGACCAACATAGAGTTCATTTGCTAGTAGCCAGTGTGTTACTGAGGCATCAAGAAGCCCAGTGATAACTCCTTTGCTTTCTGATGGGTGCGAGTACCACAGGGAAGGGGAGACACTGCCCAGGAGACGACTATGTCCCATAGAGAAGAGATACAGGGCAGGAGTTCTGTGGTCGGGGGTTGGGAGGTGCTTGTGGGGTCCACAGAGGCTGGGCCGTGCAGAACTTGGGCCTGGGTTGGCAGGTTTGTGCAGGACAATGTTCTGTGCATAATGAAGAGGCTCCATTAGGTCCTCTCTGCGTTTGTGAAAGTAGGACTTTGTTTCAGCCCGTCATTGTTTTCAACCGCTGGTCCTCCTGTCCGTCCTGAAAACATGTCTGTGTGTCTCCTGGCTTTCTGCACTGGGGAAAGCGTGGTGTTTCAGCTTCTGAAAGCCAAAGGCTGAAGTCTTTTTGATTCTGCCCTGCCTTGGCCTCTCGCCAACACAGTCAGCATCCTTATTTTTTTAAAAGAACAATTTAAGTCCTTGGCATTGACTCAGGCCTGTTCCCTCATGTTTATGTATTGCGTGCCATTAGGCATGGTGATGCCCTACAGTGACGCACTTCCTTGAGGTTGGGCTTTTCTCTTTGACTTTCAGCCTTAGCCGTAGTTGGGTCCTCATCAACTTTTCATGACTTTGTAGCCAGGGCAGTAAGTAATAAGGATCTTCAGTAGGAAAGGGCCAGCTCTAGAAATTGAACAACTTTGTTTGCGAATCTAAATCCACACTGTTTTAGTTTAAGTCTATGTGTTATAATGATCTCGTGAGAATGGAAAATTGTAATCAGTTTCCAGGCTGGGCATTGGTGGATTCACAAAAGAAGAACATATAGCTTGGGATTGTCCTTATATTAGAAAAGTTTGCAAAACTTTTAGAGCAGGAAGAAATTCAAAGAGTTTGATTGGGGTGCATTTTCCATGTAAGGATAAGGGGACTTGAAAGGTCCAGCCTAGGAGTCACAGGACTAGTTGCTGTGAGACTAGAATCAGGTCCCTGGGCTCCCATTGCTCCTGCAGGGTGGGAGGGGACTTCTCACAAAGCGGCATGGGTGGGCAAGCCTTAGATTCCTTGTATTAGTGCGGGATCATGGAGTTCTCTTTCTGGAGGCGGTAGTCTAGGTTGTTTGAATGGAAGTTTGGCTCAGGGTCTGAGCAGAGCTCTGGCCAGATTCATAGAGCTGGAGATAAAAATCAAAGTCAAGACCCGCCAAGTTGGAAGGACCCTGGTCAACAACCCATGTTTGAAAGGCCATTGCCGAGGAGTAAGAGGTAATCCAAAATTAAACCCCCCTCAGAGGGACTAGAGATCTGGTTTGAATCATTGCAACACCAGTGGAATGAGGGAGGTATGGATTGTCAGTGTTTCCAGCCTACCTGCCTGCTGGAAGCAAAAATAAATCCAGCTCTCTGGCAGAAGGTCACTGCCTCCAGAGATTCAGATTCTTGCTCTCGTTTTTCACACATAATGTTCAGCACTTAATTAAAAATAAGCAGCGTTCAAGAAAGCCAAGAAAAAAACCAGAACTAGAAACAGACCCACAGGAGACACAGATAATACACTGATCAGACACACATTTAAAATAATCATTAACATTATGTCCAAAAAAACAAGATAATATGGAGACTTTCATAGGAAAATGGAAATTCTCAAACTGAAAACTCTAAGCGGCAGAGAGTTGATTTTTGCTGACATCGACTGAAGGCCTGCCACGTACCTTCTAGTATGTTTGTTACCCGAGAAGCGCACATGACATGGCCCCTTCCTCCAGAACTCACTGTCTAGTGGGGAAAAGAAGCATGTAAAGAAGACACCGAGAAGGAATAAACAGAAAGCTAGATGAAAATAGGGGAGTGTGGTTGTCATAGAAACCAAGGGAAGAGTGTTTTCAGACGGAGCAGTGAACTGTCAAATGCTGCTGCAGAGAAGACAGTGCAGTAAGGGTGAAACGAAACTTCCTGGATTTGGTGGATCATTGGTCTCCCTGGCAGGAGTGATTTCAGTGGAGAAGTGGGCACCAGATGGCAGCGTGAGGAAATAAAGGTGGCGGTCCTAGACAATTCCTTCAGATATTTTTCCTTTCTTAGAAAATCTCTGACCTAGAAAGGAGAGCAACAAGCTAGATGGGAACTAGAGGGAAGGTTTGGGGTCTAGGAAGATTTGTTATTATGAGAGCCTTTTGAACATACTCAAATGCTAGTGGAAATAAGAAGGTAGAGAAGAGACTGACAGGCACTGTCTGGGGAGGGTGCATGGCACCTTCCGGGAGAGGGGAAGGCAGTGGTTTATTCTGTTGGGGAGCAGTGGGGCCTTGAGCAACTGTGGAGGGTCAGGCCAGGTTATAGAGGATCTTTGAAAACTAAATAGGTGTACTGGCTAAATGGTAGGGACAGTGGGAGCCATTGCAGGTGCTTGAGTAGGGTGAACTTGGTGTTTGTAGGAGTTAATCCTCAGGGACGGTGTGCAGGAGGGAACAGAGGCAGGAAGAGCCACTTGGTCAGCACAGAGTGAGGATCAGGAAATGGAAAGGAAGAGACGTTGTCATTTCTAAGAAGGCAAAGAACAAACAACCAAGGCACTTGGTGTTTAATTGCTGACTAAAGGATGACGCTAAGGGATAGTCAAGGTGACATCAGATGCTTCAACCAGGGGCCAGCAAACCTTTCTGTGAAGGGCCAGAGGGCAAATTTTTTCATCACGGCCAGTCATGGTCACTGTTGCAGCTACTCAACTCTGCCGAGAGAGATGAAACATGCACGCTTGGTCGTGGCTGGACGTGGCTCACGAGCAGCAGCATGCCGTCCCCTGGGCTCGGGTGATTGAGAGCAGTAGGGCTGGTGGGAAGGAGACAGATTTGGGGTGTCACAGAAGGTGGAGCCAACAAGATATACTGATTGGACATGGGAGAAAGACAAGGATCAGAGTCAAGGATACAACAAGGCCAAGGTTTTAGATGCTGGTTGAAGGTGGGGCCATTGGCTACTTAGAAGTCTGGGGAAGGAGAAGGTTTAGGAGGAAAGCCAAATAGTTCTGCTTGAACACGTGGAATCAGAGATACTCTGTGGCCCAGGGCGGTGTCAGGTAGGCAGTAGGCTGTGGTTCGGGAGATCTGAGGGTGGGTAGAGGCATAAATACAGGGTGAGGGAAAACTATGTTTACAGTTGTTCATGTGGAAAAATAATACAATAAATAATATACAAGAATACACTCCATGTTTCACATACAACGGTAAACCTACTTTTGCCCCACCCTGTATAGTGGCTGTCAGAGGACAGATGGAATTTAAAGCTGTGGGACTGGGTGGGGTCTTCCAGGGAGTGAGCACAGACAGGGCCGAGGGCTGAGAGGTGCTCCGACATTGAGAGGTGGTGGAGTAGGAGGTCTGGGCAAAGGAGACAGAGCTGGGGCTGTGGGGGACAGGGAGGGAATGAGAAGTGTGTGCTGTACAAGTGAAAGACTGGATATCCTATAAAGAAGGCCTGTGTCAAATGCTGCCCTGAGGGACTGAGACTCAGGGGAGCTCTGCATTGGCTGGTGTCATGGGTTCAGTTGTGTCCCCTGAAAGATATGTTGAAGCCCTAACCCCATATACCCTAGAATGTGACTTTATTTGGAAATAGATGGAGTTAGTTAAATACAGATATAATTAGTTAAGATGAGGTTATGCTTATGTAGGCTGGGCTCCTGAACCAATAAAACCAATATCCTTATAAAAAGAAAATTTTGAGGCCCTGGCCAGGTGGCTCAGTTGGTTGGAGCATCGTCCCAATATGCCAAGATTGTAGGTTCGATCCCAGGTCAGGACACATACAAGAGTCAACCCATGAAGGCATAGATAGGTGTGACAGCAGGTCAATGTTTTTCTCTCTCTAAAGTCAATTCTAAAATTTTTTTTAAAGAAGGAAATTTGTATGCAGACATGCACAGAAGGAAGATGAAGTAAAAACACAGGAAGGAGACGGGCATGTGACGACAGGCAGACTGGAGTTCTGCTGACATGACCCAAGAAAGCATGGGGCTACCAGAAACTGGAAGAGGCAAGGAGGGGTCCTCCCCTAGAAGCTTTGAAGGGAACATAGGCCTGCAAACACCTTGAGTTCAGACTCTCAGTGTTCAGAACTGTGAGAGAAAAAAATGTCTGTTGTTCTAAGCCACCCAGCTTGTCGGACGGGGTTCCGCAGCCCTAGGAAACTGGTGCAATGGTCAGAGAGAAATCCGGAGTCCAGCCTAACTGGAGGGTTTGAATGTTACTGTGCTTTCCGAGCCAGGCCAGATTCGGTAATCACATCTGCCTTATTTTCACAGTGACCCCTTTTTCAGGTTTTTTATTTTTTTTAATTGTGACAAAATATACACAACATGAAATGTACCCTTTTAACCATTTTTGTGTGCAATTCAGTGATGTTAAGTTCATTCACATTATTGTGTGACCCTCACCGTCATCGATCTGAACTTTCCCGTCTTCCCAAACTGAAGCTCTGTACTCATTGAATACTAACTCTTTGTTTCCCCCTTCCCCCACCCCCAGCAACCACCTTTCCATTTTCTGTCTCTCTTGAGTTTGCCTACTCTGGGAACCTCATGCAAGTGGAATCGAATACTCTTTGTCCATTGGTGTCTGGCTTATTTCACTTAGCGTGATGTTTTCAGGTTTCACCCATGTTATAGCATTTGTCAGAATTCGCTTTCTTCTGAAGGCTGAATGATATCCCATAGTATTTATATGCCACATTTTATTCGTACATTCATCTATTGATGAACACTTGGGTTCCTTCCACCTGTTGGCTGTTGTGAATAATACCGCCACAAACATGGCTGTACAGGTATCTGTTCCAGTCTCTACTTTCAGTTCTTTTGAGCAGGTACCCAGATGTGGGATTGCTGGATTCTTCTTCAGGCTTAGAAGATTTCTCCAGTTGGTTTTCTTTTGGCTTCTCCACATTCAGTGGACTTGTGCCTGTTAAGATGACTGGAATCATCTCATCCAAGCTCTCATTTCACAGAGGAGACACTGAGGACCACAGCAGTTGATGGCCAGATAGTGGGGGAGCAAGGGGCCTCCTTCAGACTGCAGAAAAGGTGAAAAGATGCGGGTTTAATTTGCATGGTTTCGGAAGTCTGCACTCTAAACTGTGGGTAAAAGTTACCAGGTGGTGAACTTCAGCTTGACTCTCCTTGGGTCTTTCCAGTAGAATTGCTTCCAGCAGCAGAACCCACTGTTGACTCAGAAGATCCTTAGTTCAGGGTGTGCCTGAAGATGTGTATCTTCTTCCCATATCTTTATTGGTTACCTTTGCTGCCTGTCTTTCATGTAGAGCACTCCTAAGGTATAGTCAACACCCAGCTATGTCATCCCCACCCCCTGAGTCATTGGTAAGACATCTCCATCCCACCGTAAGGTCTGTGCCCTCCCAGATATCACATGTGTTTCAGCATTCTCTGTCTTATCTCCAAGAACTTTCACATCATCTCCACTTGTCGTCCATTGCCGTGGCCTCCTCACTCTGAGTTCATCGTTACCTAGAACTAAACTACAGAGTCCCTCCCCTTACCACCACCTCCTGCCCTCTGAGGCCTCCCCCATGTCTTTCAGAGAAAATGGAATCTCCATCCTGAAAACATGCTCAGCTTCCTGCCAGCAGCCCTCCAGGTGTCCTGGTGGCAGCACCAGCCTTTTCCCTCCCATGTGATAAATGAAAGGGACTCTATTCTCCTGACCAAAGGCTGGGCCCCTTTGTGTCCTGTTTGTGTTCTAGATCCCCCCAATCTCCGACTGAAGGAATCTTCACACCCCATTTTTCTCCTTTGTTGTGCCTTCAACCCTTCTGTTTTCTAGGTACTCTTCTTCCTGTTAACATTTTAGCATGTTTGTTTCCACTCAACTGATCTTGCCCAGGTCACCAACAACCTCCCCGCTGAGAACTTAATTCTCACTCACCAGAGCTCATCTCATTTGGCTTCTCTCTGACATCCAGGCCTGTGGACCACGCCCTCCTGCAGGTGCTCTCTCCAGTCTCGGGGCAGAGTCTCCCTGGAAGGATAATGCTCTTTTCTTTTCTGTCCATCTCTGAGAAGTTGGGGTTTCTCTGGGGCTCTGTCCTAGGCTACTTTCTTTTCTTCATGCTTTAATCTGTCCCTAGATCATCTCATCTCCCATAGGCCATCAACAGCCAGATCTTTTTATCTCTAGCCCAGCCTTCTCCCCTGAGCTCCAGATCCATACATCCAGCTGTGTCCTGAGCTTGAACACCTGAAGGTCTGGCGTGTGCTTCCAACACAACTTGTTCGAAGCTGAACTCACTTTGCCTTCCTGTCCCTGCTGCGACCTGTGACATCAGCCAGAAATCTGAGAGCCATTTCGACTCCTTCTGCTTCCTTCTGTCAGTTGCCGAGCCCCATCAGTTCTGCTTTCTTAAAAAGCTCTGAAATCCTTCATCCCTCCCATCCACCACTCTAGGGCACCTGGTGCTCATTGCCGACCTTGCTGTGTTCCTTCCTGCTCTCCATTTCTACATAACCCTGGGGGTCTTTTTTGCCTGTCTGACTGTCATTTCCCTAAAACAAAACAGACAAACTTCAAATCCTTGTTAAATGTCTCTATCTCTTTTAAAAAACAAACTGTTTTGTCTAACCAGGTTCACTGTCCCTCTGGCCCCTGTGAACCATGCTGCCTCACCACCCATGTGCTCTAGGGACCTTGACTTCCCTCAGGTCTCGTGCTTCTTGGCTGTTTCAGACACACTCTGCTTTGAAGACTCTTCCCCCATCAACCTTCCTCCCTCCCCCAAAGCTGGCTAACTCCTTACTTATTATTCTGGTCTCCACCTAAATGTCATTTCCACCTGGAAGCTTCCTCTGAGCTTCTAGACCCAAGGTTGTTGCCAGTTCAAATTGTTTCCAGAGCCAGGTGTGTCCATGTGAAGCCTCTAGGAATAAGATCGTGGGGCCACACTCTGCCTAAGACATACGGGTCCTAAAAATGGGGTGCTGGCTAAGCAGAGTACCAGTCACACCCCGTTCTGGTCTGGGTTGCTTGGTTGTACGTTCGCAGAGCATCTGCGCTTTTCCTGGAAACATCCTGGGATATGTTAATTCCTTGCCTTAATTCTACTTCACTGGTTGTGTATTTCTAGGACTCAGATCCATACAAGCAGATATTGTGCCCGGGTCTTTTCCATCAGCATGTAGCTGGGACAGTGCACAGCCCCTGGTGGGTATGCAAAACACATGCATGGAGGAGAGGGGAGGAATAGGTAACCTGTATGTTCTGTTCAGAACCGGTTGTAGTTCTCTGTGAGTGTCTGAGTCTGGGTGGGAGACACAGAATTTATGTGGACACTTCCCAGTTCAGTTCCAATGCCAGAGTGAAAACCAGGAGATCCAAATCCTCCCCAAAGAAGTTACTCCATATAATATTTCAATGTGTTTCATCAGCAAAGAGTTTACGGCAGTGGTATCATTAATGCCGTAACTTCTCCCCACGTACATCTTTCCTCTCCCTTCTCCCTTTCTCTCCAAATCCATTTATTTCTGTGGTCCAGCACTTAAGGGAAGTCTTTTGTGTAAATGTGGGTTCATTCAAAGACACCAGCAGGTGGCACCCTAGGACTTTTTGATAACTGGCCTTTTTGGAGATGTTCTGTTCTTTGTCAAGTTTGAGTTCATACTGTAGGCAACTGGTAGACAAGATTTTTTTCTGAAACAGAAAAGCAGGGTTTTTTTTAAACTGAAAAACAGAAGCAAACAAACAATAAGAACAAGAAAATAAAATTAACAGGATTGTCAAGTTTTTCTTTATTTCTCATAAGTGGCTTTACAGGAACTTAGTTTGGAGGGGTCCCCTGAGGCTGCCAGACCAGAGGTGTTCAAACCTCAGCATTAACTGTGTGCAAATATAGGATCCTGAGTGCCATCCAAACCACTGGATTGGAACCTGTCTGGTTAACGTCAGGAGTATGGTTTTTATCCACTTTCAGGAGATTTCTGATACTGTTAGCCCAGCTTGGATTCCAGTGTGGATACCACTAATCTAGACCCATGTTTCCCAAAGTCCATGTGCATGCAAATCACCCAGAGATCTTGTTGAAATACAGACTGAGATTTAGTCTGGTTTTGGTGTGATAGGGCCCGAATTCTTCATCTCTAACAAGTTCCCAGGCAATACTGAAATTGAGAAGCAAGGACTCATAGCAGGCGTTGGCAAATTACGATGTACATGCTCCAGCCACATGCAACCCATCCCGTTTCAACACATAGTTTTATTGGCACACAGTCGTGTTCATTCATTTGTACACTGCCCCTCTCTGCTTTGACACTATGACAGAGTTCAATGGTTGCCACAGAGACCATACAGCTCACAAATGCTTACTGTCTGGCCCTTTGCAGGAAAAAGTTTGCCCACCCCTGATCTACAGCCCTCGTGGCTGATCCGTTGAAAGGAAACTCCCTGCCTCACAGGACACCTCGTTCCATTTTCATATAGATCTTTGGGAAAGTTTCATTTTGCTTCCTCAAAACTGGGTTCTAATTCCCTTGACCGGAGTCTTTTTCTTCTTCCACATACAAACGCTCTGTTTACCATCCTCTCTTTTCTAGGTTTTTCCTTATGTTAGGTCCCTTCCAGAACATCACCCAACACAAAGCCTTGGGTGTCTTCCCTGGAGTACGGAGTAGAATGACATACCACCTCTTCTCTGACATATGTCAGCTACTCATGGAATGCCCTAGCTCTTTTGGGTAGCTCCTCGCTCTTGACGTCTATATTTGGGATTGTTTTTAAGCTGGTTACTGTCTGAATATCATGGAGCCAAGAACAAACATCTTTTGTGTGTCTTTTTATTTCACTTCCTCATACAGTTTGTTCTTGGTTTATCTGCTTCCTACTTTTTGCCCATTCCTTCCTGTCTCTCCATTTCTCTTTTGCCCAACCCTTAAATGGTAGGGCCTCATGTCCCTCCCTGTTCCTCTTGTCTCCTTCTACACATTCTCCTGGAATGCTCTCGGCCATGCTTTTGGCTTCAACCATCTATATGCTGCAAAATCCTGAATCGGACAGCCAGTCAGATTTTCTTCCTTCATTTTCAGTTATCTACTGCATGTGTCTACCAGGATGTTCTTGACCACAGGTTTCTCATGTTCAAAAGTTCTCATCCTCTTAGGTCTGCCCTTCCGTCTCATTCTTTTCTACTGAGTTTGTTCCTACTTGTTTCTTGATTTTTAACTAAGGGAACCACTACCAACACCCTTGGATAAGCTAGAATAATTAGCCTCATTTCTTCCCCTGTTCCCTCCCTCACTTCCAAGTGTGCAGTGAAGTGTATGTCTCCCCCTGCATGTAGCTTTCAAATCCACCCTCCCCTCTCCCACTGTTGGTGCCTTAGTTCAGTGCTTATCTCCTCCTGCTGGTCTCTGTCCTCTGCAGTGTGCGCCCTTCCCCACTGCTGTAATAGCCTTTCTAAAATCAGTTTGGTCATGCCGTCCACCAGTGGCTTCCCATTGTGGGTATGGTGGGAGTCTGAGGGCTTCATAATTCAGTCCTTGCTTATCCTTTGTGTGAGTTTCTGAAGACTGCTATGATCAATTACCACAAAGTTGGCAGCTTCAAACAACAGCAATTTCTTCTCTCCTAGTTCTAGAGGCCAGAAGTTAGAAATCAAGGTGTCAGCAGGGTTGGTTCCTTCTTGAGGGCACAAAGGGAAAATCTGTTACGTGCCTCTCTTCTAGTTTCTGGTGTTTGCCAGCAACCCTTGGTGGATGGTCGATGTATCATCACTCCCGTCTCTGCCTCCTTCTTCACATAGCTTCTCCCCTGTGTGTCTCTGTGTCTTCATATGGCCTTCTTAGAGGGACACCAGTCACTGGATTAGGGCCCACCCTAATTAAGTATGCCCTCGTCTTCACCAATTACATCTTCGAAGACTGTATTTCCAAATAACGTCACATGCACAGGTTCCAGGCGGACATGGGTTTTGGGAGGATGCTATTCAACCTACTACACACTTCCAGCCTCAGCTCTGACTACTCAGCATGGGCTTGCTCATTTTATTTGGTGCCCCAGACGCGTGAGAATTCACCAAGCAGACAAGGAGAAAAGACTCCGACAAAGGAAAGATTAGGAAAGGTGATGTCCAAAGGGCCATGGAGCAGGTGAAGTTTGAGCTGTCTTACTATAATAATACTTTGTTTTATGTTAGGGTTTGTTTTGTGTGTGTGTGTTTTTGTTTGTTTGTTTGTTTGTTTGTTTTTTCCTTCACTGTAAAACAAAGCTCAGAGACTTCAGCCCAGATGGAGGCATAGGTAGACACACTGTGCCTCCTCACACAACCAAAAGAAGTACAACAACAAATTTAAAAACAAAAAACATCCAGAACTGACAGAAAATCAAACTGTATGGAAGTCCGACGACAATCGATGAGTTAAAGAAGAAACATTCATTCAGGATGATAGGAGGGGTGGAGACTGGCAGAGAGGATGCATGGCAAGGTGGCGGCTGGAGGGCTGGGAGGTCGCACATTCTCATGCAGATAAACCACAGGGAACAACTGGGGAGTGAGACCACGCAACCCAGGGTTCCAGTGCAGGGAAATAAAGCCTCAAAGCTTCTGAATGAAAACACCTGTGGGGGTTGAGGCAGCAGCAGGACAGAAACTCCCAGCCTCACAGGAGAGTTCATTGAAGAGACCCACAGGGTCCTAGAACATACACAAGCCCAACCCACCTGGGAATCAGCACCAGAAGGGCCCAATTTGCTTGTGGGTAGCAGAGGAAGTGAATGACAGCCGGCTGAGTGCTGAGCAAGTGGCAGTTTTCCCTCTCAGACCCCTCCCCTACAGACAGCACCACAACTCAGCGTCGTGGGTTTCCCTGCCCTGGTGAATACCTAAGATTCCACCCCTTCCTACGTAACAGGCATGCGGAGACCAAAAAATATGGCCCAAATGAAAGAACAGGTCAAAGCTCCAAAAATACAACTAAGCGATGAAGAGATAGCCAACCTATCAGATGCACAGTTCCAAACACTGGTAATCAAGATACTCACAAAAATGGTTGAATATGGTCACAAAATTGAGGAAGAAGTGGAGGCTGTGCAAAGTGAAATAGAGAAAAATGTACAGGGAGCCAACAGTGAAGAAAAGGAAACCAGGAATCAAGTCAACGGTTTGGACCAAAAGGAAGAAGTAGACATTTAACCAGAACAGAATGAAAAAACAAGAATTCAAAAAAATGAGGAGAGGCTTAGGAACCTCCAGGACAACTTTAAATGTTCCAACATCCGAATCATAGGGGTGCCAGAAGGAGAAGAGGAAGATCAAGAAACTGAAAACTTATTTCAAAAAATAATGAAGGAGAACTTCCCTAATCTGGCAAAGGAAATAAACTTCCAGGAAGCTCAGAGAGTCCCAAAGAACTTGGACCCAAGGAAGCACACACCAAGGCACATCATAATCACATTACCCAAGATGAAAGATAAGGAGAGGATTTCAAAAGCAGCAAGAGAAAAGGAGACAGTAACCTACAAAGGAGTGCCCATCAGACTGTCAGCTGATTTCTCAAAAGAAACCTTGCAGGAGAGAAGGGCCTGGAAAGACATATTCAAAGTCATGAATGACAAGGACCTACATCCAAGATTACTGTGTCCAGCAAAGCTACCATTTAGAATGGAAGGGCAGATAAAGATAAAGTGGTTCCCAGATAAGGTTAAGTTAGAGGAGTTCATCGTCAACAAGCCCTTATTATATGAAATATTAAAGGGACTTACCTAAGAAAAAGAATATCAAAACTATGAACAGTAAAATGGCAACAAACTCACAACTATCAACAACTGAACCTAAAAAATAAAAACAAAAACGAATTAAGCAAACAAGTAGAACCGGAACAGAATCACAGAAATGGAGATCACACAGAGGGTTATCATCAGGGGAGTGAGTGGGGAAAGAGGGGGAAAGGTACAGGGAATAAGAAGCATAAATGGTAGGTAGAGAGAGGGGGAGGTTAAGAATAGTATAGTAAATGTAGAAGCCAAAGAAGTTATATGTACGACCTGTGGACATGAACTAACATGGGGGAGGGGGGAATGCTGGTGGGAGAGAGGGTGCAGGATGGAGGGGAATAAAGGGGAGGTAAAAAATGGGACAATTGTAATAGCATAATCAATAAAATATATTAAAAAATAAAACATAGCTCAGATGTTACCTTTTTTCCAGAGCTTCCCTTGACCTCCCCAAGGACATTTCTTTTTTTTAAATATTTTATTTATTTATTTTTAGAAAGAGGGGAAGGGAAGGAGAAAGAGATGGAGAGAAACATACATTGATTGGTTGCCTCTTGCACACAACCTCAGCCAGGGACCAAACCCACAACCCAGGTATATGCCTTGACTGGGAATCGAACATGGCAACTTTTCACTTTGTGGGATAATGCCTAATCCACTGAGCCACAACAGCCAGGGCCCCAGAGACATTCCTATTCCCTCAGTACCTACATACCTTGTGGCCATCACTTTTGTGTTTTGATTGCTTAATTATTAGCTTGCATTTTCACCTGGCTGAGGGCAGACTCCATACACCTCATCTGTGGGGCCATGCTTTCAGCCCACTACGTAGCACCTGCAAGGTGCCTAGAAGATGCTTTATAGTGAATTTACCCACCTGCATTTAATCCCATAAGACCTGATCACATACATTTCAGGGAGGCATTATTCAGTCCTAACTGGACAGCTCTTCGCCTTAGATGAGGTGGAGAGGATTTGAACTTGGAGGGAGGTTATGCCCGATCCCCTCCACGGTTCCCTCTGTCTGGGGGATCTGTTCTGACTATAGCCCCTTTCAGAAAAAAATACAGAATTTTTTTAAGGCAGATGGACTGAATGAAAACTGTGCCAAGTGCTTGCTTCCACGTTGCTTTCAGAAGCTTTATTCTCTCTGGAAGAGCTCAGTGCCGCCGTGGCGTCATGCCGCACGGCGCAGCCACAGCTTGGAGAGCCGCAGCGCACCTCGGGCCCGCTGGGGAGGACGCACAGCTGCGAGCAAAGCCATGCCCGTCCAGCAGGTGCGGTCGTAAGACTGGGCAGTTCGTCCTCGTTCTCCTCATTTGCATGAAAGAATTTTAAAGGCTATAATTTAATGCATTTTTGATGGCTCTTTTAGTTGAATTGATTTTAGTACCACCATGTAACAGATTCACTCACAGTTGCCTTTTTATTTTTGATGGGGAAAAACAGAGGTTTAACTGTAGAAAACTAAGAAATAGGGGCATTCAACTACATTTCTAAGGGGTGAGGAAGGTACAGGGATATTTTTGGAGAAATCAAACATCTAATATGTAACTCCTTTAAACATTCATTTTTCTAATTACAATAAGCTGTGCCAAACTGCTCATTAGTACTAATTAATACCTCAGAAATTGCCACAGACTGAAAACAGTCACCTTTCAATTCAGAAGCACAGTTTGAGGTTAAATTTGTTGTTCAAATAGCCTTGAAACAAAAGTGGTCTGTAAAAATATTTCACATCCGCAAGTTAGAAATGGTTCCCGCTGTGATTCCCAAAGAGGGTGCCTGGCTCTTTTGGCTGTTCAAGAGAGAACGCACGCTCCACGTCACAGAGTTACATTGTTGTGCTAATGGGCACCCTTCAGAGTGGACAAGGACTGCAGGAACACTGCTTCTCACTGCAGCCAGCCCTGAACTGGGCAGCCCAAATTCAGCTAATCATAGCCTCTTCTGTGTGACATTGTGCAGCAAATTGGGCTAATAATTTTGAGAAGCCCCACCCCATGCCAGAACCCCTGTGTGAAGCGGCTGTATTGGTGAGAGGGCTTTGCAAAGTTCAGAGCCGTCTGTAGGATTTCTCTGTCCCCTGCAGCAGGGATGCCTCACAGGGATGGGGTCTGTGATGGAATCAGGGAGTGTGTAACTGGGAGAGGAAAACACACATCGGCTTGATCTTTTATGCTTGCTAACTAAAATTCAGCATTAAAAATGTGTGTGTGTGCCACAATCCACAATGGTGTTAGTGGTACTTAGGACTTTGTTATCCACAGAAATCACAGATAACTTGAAATACTGTTTCCCCTTCACCACTTCACAGTTCATGTTGCTAGACCGTCTGTTAGATTCTATCAAGTGCGTTCATAAAGAATCACACTCAAAATTGTTTGAAGTGTTTTGTGCATTTGAAAATACTGTTCTCCATGAAAAACAAGGAAAGATTCAGGAGCTGTCACAGAACCAGGAAGCCTAGGGAGACATGACAACTAAATGAGACGGATCCCCCGGACTGGGTCTTAGAACAGAAAGAAGACAATCGTGGGAACACTGGATAAATCCAGGTGAAAGTCTGGAATTCAGGTCACAGTAATGTGCCAATGACGGGTTCTTAGTCTTGACGGGTGTACCCTAGGAATGTAAGATTTTAACAGTGGGGATGTCTGCTTGAGGGGTATTCGAGAACTCTGTACCCTCTTTGCTGCTGCCCACAACCAGAGATGTGTGAAGTGGAGGTTTTGTGTCAGTTCAGGGCCTCTTCCTGTTACAAGTCCGAGGAACTGCGGGGAGAGAGCAATCCCAAGTGCAGAGGAGTTTTCCAGAGTAATGTGCAGTGTCTTATGACAGGAAAGCCATGGCTTTGGGGTCAGAGGCCAGGCTTCATATTCTGGCTCTGTCACGAGCTTTGTGCTCTGCAGTAGATAAGCTGCTGTGGACTCCCTCTCCCCGCTTGCAAAATGCAGCCATCAGTAAAGGCCTTGCCAGTGTCATTGTGAGGACCAAAGGTGAGGTGCCTGTTAGGTAGCCCTTCACTGGTTTTAGCTGGTATGTATTGGAGCCTATTACATGCCAAGCACCATGCTAAGTGTTTTTCATAAGCTATCTAACTTAATCTTCATAATACCTGTATTACGTGACCTTTTCATAGATATGAAAACTGAAGGTCAGAGGCACAATGACCTCTGACTCTTAGTGGCCCAAAGCCAGTAAGCTGAGCTTAAATTTAGATCTGCGCTGACTGTAGTTCATGGACTTCCTGTGTCTTTTCTTGAGGCCAAGCCTTTCCTGACCACCCGACTGATGTGGTTTCGGGTGCTCTTCATCCTCTCCGACTTCTGAACCCCCTCTCATTTGTTTTGCATATATATCCACGTCCGGATGTCCTCCTGACACTGTGGTCCATGTGGTGGGCTTCTCCCGACTTGAGATTATCCAGCTGTGTATGTAAATGAGGGTGTTGGGCTGTGCTCAGGTCTGTCCCAATATAGAAGGTTTGTTCCTCACTCTGTGATTTCTAACTGCTTATTTCAGTTGTTGGATGGGATGATTAGTTAATTGCTGAAGCCAAAATTTTTCTCATTTGTTTTGAGCGAAGTTACACATTTCTGTGTCATTCTCCCAGATTTCAGAATGGGGGGGGGGTGGCGTGGGGGGCAGGGGGGAAGGAACAGAGCTCTAAGCTTTAATGACCTTCTTAAAAAACAACAACAAAATAAACAAGCTAGCAGAGGCCACTGTGACATTTACCTCTTCCCTGATTGGGATTTGTTGAGGGATTACTCAAAAGGACATCGGAGTAATTTCATTTTTTTGTTTCCTTCTGTAATTAGAGATAGGAGACACCTAGTGCCACCATGTAGTGGCCAATTATTTCCAGTTAAAGACTACTGAAGGGAAGAAGAAACTGGTATCAAGCGAATTGAGCCATAAGAAGTAGTTACTAGGTGATGAGCCTTATTTCTTTCCACAAGCGATACGGGCACACACATTTGTCTCAAAACGAGGAAGCCAGAGCAGCACTTAGCATGGTCAGGTGACTTCAGTGGGCGGTTCTTCAATCCCATGACTTGCTCTCTTGTGTTTCAGTTTTTCCCCTACATCCTGTTACTGGTTGCCATCCTCCTGTACCTGCCCTCCCTATTCTGGCGTTTTGCAGCTGCTCCGCACATTTGCTCAGACTTGAAGTTCATCATGGAAGAACTTGACAAAGTTTACAACCGTGCAATTAAAGCCGCAAAGAGTGCGCGTGACCTCGACCTGAGAGATGGTGTCTCCCCAGTTCCTGGTTCTAATGAGAACGTAGGGCAAAGGTAACGTAGTCCCCAGCAGGTGCCAAGTTGGGTTTTATAGTACTCGCATTTTCTGCCCTTTTCCTGCCCTTCTGCGCTTCAGATTCCCACTGCCAGTAGATGGGGGGCCGTCATCCACCTGGTGACACTTTGTGGGAGCCAGGTAGGCTCGCATGTCCCACCTGCATGTCCCAGCACTGCCCTCACTACAAGAGTCCTCCCCTTGTTGAGCGAAGCATCACCATCTCATGCTCTAAAATGCAGTTCTAGTGGAAATAATAGGTTATGGTACTAGGTGTGGCTTGCTTTCACCTCCACCTTAATGGGGAAGCCCAGAGGGTTATGAGGCCACTGAGCAGGTGTGAGAGAAGTGGGGATTGAGTAGGCAGTGCCTTGCCTTTTTCAAGTTCTTCCTCTGGTTCTTGTGATTAGCAACAGTAATAATAGTAATGGTTCTTATTTTTAAAATACTTAATATATCCCAGACACCATATTGAGTTCTCTAAGTACATTATTTCATTTAACCCTCAGAGCCTCATTTTCAACTAAGTGCATTTATCTATCTCCCTCTCCTCCCATTTTCAGATAAAAACACTGTCCTATAGCAATCAGTGGTCGAGGTGGGACCTGAGCCAGGGCTGTTGGGCCCACAGCCTGAGCCCACACTGCCGCTTCCTGCCCTTTGCCAATAGGAAGCACATGTGTTCTGGTTGGGCTCAAAAATTCTTTTTTACTTTATTCTGCACACTTGAGCAGAAAATTATCATTTAAAAAAAGCAGCAGGACAAGAACTATCAAATTTACTTAACAAACATGTATAGTTACTAGGTACCAGGTGTTCTAAGAACTTACAAATAACTCATTTAACAACTAGACCTTTTATAAAATGTTAAGGGGAAAGGTGTATTATTATTGCTTTTCACTTTTCTTAAAAATACTGATGTTTTTCTCTTGTACTTAAATGAAGTTACAGGTAGAGGAGTGCAGGAGGGAAGGTGTTTGAGATTCTTAGTGTGCCATTGTTGAATGTGTTTATTTCTTTAATATTTGACGGTCTTGGTAAGGCTTTAAATTTTTTTATTTGTTTCTTTTCCTTGGTAGTCTGTGGGAGATATCTGAAAGCCACTTCAAATACCCAATTGTGGAACAGTACTTGAAGACAAAGAAAAACTCTAATACTTTAATTGTCAAGTACATCAGCGGCCGGGTGCTAACACTCAGCATTGTACTGTTAGCATGTGTCTACCTGGGCTACTACGTTAGCCTCTCCTCCCTCTCGGATGAGTTTGTCTGCAGCATCAAGTCAGGGATCCTGAGAAATGACAGCACCATCCCCGATCGGTTCCAGTGCAAACTCATCGCTGTTGGCATCTTCCAGTTGCTCAGTTTCATTAACCTCGTGGTTTATGTTCTGCTGGTTCCCGTAGTTGTCTACACACTGTTTGTTCCACTTCGGCAGAAGACAGAAGTTCTCAAAGTGTACGAAATCCTGCCCACTTTTGATGTTCTGCACTTCAAGTCTCAAGGGTACAATGACCTGAGCCTCTACAACCTTTTCTTGGAGGAGAATATAAGTGAACTCAAGTCGTACAAGTGCCTTAAGGTCCTGGAGAACATTAAAAGCAGTTGTCAGGGCATCGACCCATTGGTTCTCCTGATTAACCTCGGCACGATCAAGATGGATGTTTTCGATGGCAAAATTGTTGATGGCAAAAATCACAAACAGGATGAAATGATGGGGGAGGAGCAAGGGCACCAGATGGCAGACCTCAAAGGTAAGGGTAGCTTCCAGGGATTGGCTGAGGGAAGCCACAGAGAGCCTTTGTAGCTGCCTTTTATGAATGATTGACCATCTTTGCCAGGCCCACCTTTGGGCATTAAACCATTCTCTTAGCATGGTCTTAGGTGAAACCCTCCAGTACTAGGAGACAGAGGGAAAGAACTGGGGCTGCCCCAAGTTTCCAAAGGAGGGAAGCATCTGTGCTTTCCCTAGACTGTTCTTCCTTCTCCTCACTCTTTCTGTTTCATACTCTGCCTCTTGCTCAAGCATTCCTCCTTGCTATTGTTCTTGCTTATTTTTTTCTCTTGTTTTGCTGGCTTTTCTCCCTGTACCTCTAATCCTCTTGTCTTTCATTCTCGGTCTCTTTTAAAAGGGGACAAAAGTTTATTGGTTTAATTGTTGCCCTGACCTAACTTCACGATGCAATGAAATTTGGCTAAGAAGCAATACCTGATAAGGCAAAGAACATGAAAGGTTTATATCGGAACAGAAGTTAGTTCATGCTAATGGTTCCGGCCATGTGCCCCCTGTCATAGATGTTTGTTTTCTGTTTTGACAGATTTGAATGTGCACAGTGGAACTAAAGCAAATAATGGAGAGGGGAATGCTCGACAGAGACTTCTGGATTCTTCTTGCTGCTGATTTTTTTTTGTCAACTTTAGATCCATGACTTCTGTGACACGGGATTCGTTTTGGCTAAAGTGCCTCTGTCAGGTTTCAGCTCGTTTGCCGTAAATAGTTCTTGGTAGTAGCAGAACGCGACTTACTGAGTCCCTAATGAAAATGATGATGAGCAAAATGTTGTGGGAGAACCGTGCGCGGACTTCCTTTGAGAAGAAATGCAGAGATAAGTAAACCACAGTAAATTCTCATCAAATGAAAAGTGGAAAGACTAATCAAAATAAGAGTAGTAGCCCTTTTGGTGCCTCAGAGAAACACTTTTGTGTGTAGACGGTGCCATGAAACTCAGAGCTACCAGAAAGCAAGGACTCCAGGAGATTTTCTGTTTTGTTTTATGAAGTAATAATAAGCATGACAGAACCCAGTTTAATATGGATCCCCTACAAACCCTAATGACTGTTGGACAAGAAAAACACTCACTGGCTGTGGACCCAGAGGTGCACCTGCTCTTGGCCTCATCCTAAGATGGGAGAAATGCTGGAGCCTTGGTCTGGCACACCCTGGCTCTCTTTACACTGCCGCCCGTGAGCCTTGGCTACTTGAAACTCTCTGACCACTTTCTGTTGCAGCCTGTTATGAAGGGCCCAGGCCCAAGCACTGCTCTGGCTGAAAACTGTATAAGGTAGAATCTAAAAGATATTTCATTGTGACTCCTGTGCAGGAAAGAATGCTTCCAAAAGAGCCAGTGGGGAAATCGGAACACACGGAACAGGTGAATTCAGTCACTTTTCAAGGGTGTTCTTCAGTGCGTTCCTCGGTTAGCAAAAGCATTTGAAACAGGGTGTTACTTAAACAAATTCACCGAATGCAGAATGCTTAAAGTGAGGGACATTTTGCCTCTGATCAAAACATATAAATGACATCTGCCATATGGTGTGCCTGGAGCCAGAACAACTCAGCAGTTTACTTTATTTATAGTTAAGCACATCTTTTAAAAATTTATTTTAACTTAGAATCATATGGTGTCAGAATTGAGACCATTTGGGAAGAGCATTCTGTCACTGGTGGACAGCTATAGAATAGATGATACAAATGGGTATATGACATAAATCCAAGTATCATTTCATAAACATTTAAGGCAGATTCGGAACATATAAAAACTTTCACCAATTCTGACCATGTAAATGCATCATCATTATATTTATATTTTATTCAAAATTCTTTAAAACGACATCTGTGGACCTCCTCATTTTCATTCTTAGAAAGTTAACACATCGCTAAAGGGAATAATCCTCAGGAAACTCAAAGTTTACATACGGCTTTAGGGACAGTTATTGACCTGATCTCATGACTGTTTGGTGAAAAACGAAAATTATATAAGCTGCTTTTTGTCTTTCAGAAACTCACAAAAGCAGGTTTGTGTGTGTGTGCGTGCACTTCTGTGCTGGTTTCTGAAATTGATACCTAATGATAAATTACCAAGAATGCAGTCAGTGCTTTAAATTATTCTTATTTCTTGATATTTATTACCACTAAATTGTAGTGGAAATGGCAGTAACCTAAATAACTGATTTTGTTACATATTTATATCATTGTATGAGATGTTTGATCACAATTCTCTACATCCATTACTTTTTATAATTTGAAAAGATTTCTGAAATATATTTTTTTATGATAGGCTTTTTTTTTTTCAAAAAGCTTCATCTTTTCTATGGACTGCCCCTAATTTGTACTTCAAAGCAGTAAAAGTGGACACATTATTTTGGAGATCAGGAACTGTCTAAGTGCCGTCACGTGTCATCCTTTCATCAGAGTTATAATTGGCCTCTGCTCATTTCCCCGTTCCTACTCTCTGAGCTCCCATCGGGTGTGTGAAGTCCCAGATGTCACACTAGTCGCTGACTACGTGGGTGCGAATGAGACAGGTCCTCATCTTTGAGGAGTTCAGAGTCCTGTAAAAGGCAGTGAATACAGAGGCAGGTACCCAGAAGAAGAGCAGCCACCATAAAGGCCCTTCCAGAAATCTCACAGCCCATGCTCTGTGTTCCTGGGAAATTAACATGTTGCTTTTTCTTTCTCGTAGTTTCTGTTTCTGGTGCTTTTGAGACTCTACTTACAGTTTTTCCCAGAGGCTGTAGTTACATGTTCCCCGGACTGCAGCTTGGACAATACCATATCATAGATGGGGGTTTTGAACAGTAAGAGCTCCAGTCACTCCACCCTTCCCACCTCACCTGGCAGGGGCCGGGGGGCACAAGCCTATGGGGCACATGGAGCTGCCCGTGAATAACAGTCATGGCGCCAGGAGACTGATGTGGATATCTGGGCATGTACTTCAGCTTAGACAAAAAGTGTTATTAGGAAAGTTAACCCATCCATCCACGGTAGTTACTGGCCTAGCAGACTGCTTTTCAGGAGCCAGACTCCTGAGGGTGAGGAGTCATTCATTGCTCTGTAAAAGGAGACAAACAGATCCTAAATGATCACCCCCAGTAGGGCTTGACCTTGTCCCTGGCCCAGGTCTTCCTACCAAAGCAACAGGGGACTTCTAAACCAGACTCATAACAATACTTGTGTTGCAGCTGGGACTGGGACCCATCATCTGAACACAGTGACCAGCTGCCTGTATAATTTTACCAAGGGACAGGCAGAGACCTTCCAGTGCAGAGGTTCTTAAACTTTTGGGAGGTTACCAACTCCCTTGAAAATATTTTTTTAAAGCTATGGACGTTGTCTTCAGACATACACAAATACTAAAGAAACCTTCAGGAGTCAGTCCACGCGCCCACAGTTAAGCTGTGCTTTCCTGGCTGAAGGCCAAGCCACACAGGAGAGAACGGCAGCCCCTGCCGCCTTTGTGGAAACACTAAGTCTCAGCTGCATGTTTATTTTTTAATGAAATGCACATTTTGAGTAACTGACTTCATTTTCTAGAGTCAGACTGGAAACGTCAGTTGCACGGGTGAGTTGGAGGAGGAATGACCAGGCGGTTGGCAGTGACCACTGTTCTCTGGCCACCAGGTGTTACCTTATTCCAGATCCAAACCACTCTCCCTGTGCAGCCTCACTGGAATGTGAGGAGGGTGGCATCACACTTGTAAAGTGCTTTGTCCACCTGTGTAGTGGTTCTGTCACAAAGCTAACAACTTCCGTTTGTACGGAGGGTCTTGCTGATATTATTGTTTCGTTTGTGGAAACAACCTATTCACTGAGCATCCTCTCCCATCCCAGAATGTGCCAAGGTGGGGCAGCGGGGCAGCAGGGGCTTGTCCCTGGGAGCGTTAGTTCAGCTCTTAGAAGCAGATGGATGCACACCTTTTTACATGCACTCATTTGGTTTATTTTGCTGTTGTCAGTGCAGGGTGAATAGAAGATCCATGAGGGTGGGATTTTTTTTCCAGTGCTCTACATCAAGCTCCTGAAACAGTGACTGTTGTGCAATGGGCATTCTCAAATATTTGTTGAATGCATCATAACACACTGTTATGGTAAGTCCTAGTTTGTTGGCAACTGTGGTTTGATTTTAAAAGGCAGATGGTTCTCTGAAGGAGAGAGGAAGGGAGGCTCATTTAGCGTCTTGGTGGAGAGGGAACTATTTCTGCAGATGAATGGGTTTCCACATATAAATAGTGACAGTTCTTAGCTTTTTATTGTGGAGTTAGTCATGATCACTTTCCAGATTCGAAACAAGTTCAGTGTTGCCTCACAATGACTAGAGAAATTGAAGTTTTAAAGCTCCTGGTCTCTGTAGTTTTCCAGAATAATCTCATGGAAAGGATTGTTGATTGAAATGTGCAGTTACCCGTAATCAAGGTTTCATCTTTGAGGGCATTGCAATGAACTAGCTCCCTCTGGGCAGTCATTGGCTTTCGGCTCTATGTTTCACAAGTAAAGTGAAACCTTTAAAAAAAAAAAAACAGATTGTCAAAGATAATGTTGTGTTATTTGTGGAATGGCATAAATGTTCACCTGTGCTTGGTTTGTCTTGCCTGCTTTAAATGAAGTGTTTTGTGTTCTTGGTTCTCTTTTTAGTGGTAAAAATACTTTGTCACTTAAAGCATGCGGTTTGATCAGTAATTGTTATTCAAGTTCCTGAAAGTTATAAAAGCTTCTCATGCCTTGAGGGCGTGCCCCCTGCCCACCAGAGGAGGAAAAGCCTTGTAGAGTTTCTACAAGGCCACGCGTTCCCTACAAAAACGAACCTATCAGCTCCGCTTTGACAAGTTGGCTTTTTAAAAGCATCATAAGTACAATTTAATAGTGCTTCTAGGTATGACTTAAATTCTCCTTAATGACTCAATTTCTTCAAAACTTTTAAAGAAAAACATGTGTGTTCTTGTTACTGTGTCATTTGGTGGCTTCTATTCCGCAAAAAAACATCAAAAGATGAGAACATATCATGGTTGAGAAAGTGATCCTTAAAAACAGCACAAGCACTTCGAAAGCTCTGCATTTTGGTGGCTGTCACTAATCATTTCATGTTCCCATTTGAGCCAGCTGCCCAAGATCTGCCTTCTGATAGTGCTGACTTCGCTTACGGAGGGAGAAAGACTAAAATCAAGGCAATGGCGTTCATACAGAGAGGTGAAACAGTGTTTTGGTTCCGCATTCTTGTGTCCACCTAAATAAAACTTCTCTGAGTCATGAAAAACGTGTCTTAATAGTCCTTCCCTTCTCTTCAGAGAAGATGTAGCAGAAGGTAAGTCCTGAAACGTCTTGAGGCTCATTCCTGCCTGTTGGGTACATCAGATTCAGTAGGCTTCATGGCACTTACTGAAATCCAGCTGGCAGTAATTAAAGGAAGAAAGCCTTGATTAAGGGCCCACAGGCTCTGGCATTTCTAAAGCAGAAATCACGTGCTTTCTGATTGGGGATTATTTGCCTGGGCTTGGAGAGGAAGGCATACAGACTATACGCTTCGAGACATTTGTTGGCCTGCCCATTTGCTCATTGCTTCCTCCTGCTCCCCAGCTGTTTCCTAGGGTGGCACTCCAGGAACCTTGGAAGTTGTATTCATTTTCCATCATTCTGTAGCAAATTACTGCTACCTTAGCAGCTTCAACAAATACATTTATTATCTCACAGTGTCCTGGGTCAAGAGCCTGGGCAAGGCTGAGCTGAGTCCTCTGCTCAGGGTCTGACAGGGCTGCAGTCAAGGTGTGGATGGGTTACAGCCTCATCAGAGGCTCCCTCAGGTTGTTGACAGAATTCATTTCCTCCTGACTTCTTTTTACTGAATATTGGCTGGAGGCGGCCCACATTTCCTTGCCATGTGGGTTTCTCTAACATGACTGCTATGTCATCAAGCCCATAGGATTGTCTGTCACCTCCAGTAGGGGCCTGAGCCCTCTTTTAAGGGTTTTTACCTGATTAAGTCAGGCCACTCAAAATACTCTCCCTTTTGGTTAATTCAAAAATCAGCTGCTTTGGGAACTTCAGTTCTGTGAACTTGAGATCTGTGAAACCCCTGCAGCTGTGCTATACTTGGTTGCCTAAAAGCAAGTCACAGGTCCTGCCCACACTTGGGGGTGGGGGTGGGGGGGGTAGAGGTTATATGGGACACGAACATCAGAGGAATTATGGGGGCCACTTAGGGTCTGCCTGCCATGGAAGTTGTCCTAAATCCCAACCTCTCTGCCTCTGAGCCTGTAGTATGTCGTCAGCATCCTTCTGAGGCCTCTCTCTATCCCCAGTGACATCTTTCAGGCTCTGGTCATTTATTTCCTGAATTCCTCTAAAGGTCTCCCCATTTCTGACCCATTTTCCACGTTCTTGTCAGTGGATCTGTTAGAATTAAATCTGATTGTGTCAACCCTCTCCACCACCCCTCCCCCACCATTTTAAATCCCTCAGGACTCTTCATGGACTTCAAGATAAAGAACAAACTTGTGACTGAGACCACAGAAGGCCCACCTCCTGCCCACTTCTTCAAGTTCATCCCCTACAGGATTAGGAGCCCACCCTTTCGACATCATTTAACCTTAATTACCTCCTAAAGACTCTGTCTGAAAATACAGTCACATTGTGGGGTTAGGGCTTCAATATATGAGTTTTGCAAGGGGACACAGATCAGTCCACAGCAGGGTATATACCCAAGAGCATTGAAAGCAGCATCTTGAAGAGGTATTTGTATATCCATGTTCATAGAACCATTACTCATAATAGCTCAAAGGTAAAATCAACCCAAATGCCCACTGGTGGATGAGTAGCTAGAGAAAATGTGGTACATGCATAATGTCCTTAAAAAGGAAAGAAATTCTGACACATACTACACATGGACAGACCTTGAGGACATGCTCAGTGAAAAAGCCAGTCACACACACACACGGAAGAAAGAAACCATACGTATAATTCCACTTATGTGAGGTCCCTAGGACAGTGGAG
The DNA here is from genome assembly GCA_007922815.1 of Macrotus californicus. Classification (NCBI taxonomy): domain Eukaryota; kingdom Metazoa; phylum Chordata; class Mammalia; order Chiroptera; family Phyllostomidae; genus Macrotus; species Macrotus californicus. Next base: position 32,385 of record VMDR010006688.1, read on the forward strand.
TTGGCACAGATAGGAGAATGGCAGTTGCTAGGGGCTGGGGAGAGGGGGGATAGAGCGTTGCTGTTTAGTGGGCATGGAGTTCAGTTTTGCCAGATGAAGAGCGCCCTGGAGGTGGGTTGCACGACAGTTGAGTGTAGTCAACACTACTGAACTGTACACTTCACAATAGTTAAGATGGTAAATGCCATGTCGTGTGTATTTCACTGCGATAGAAAAACAAAGCTCTGCCATCTGCAGGATGCTCTGTGTGACCTCCCCTCCCTTTGCCATGATTCAGGCGTTGCTCCTGTGCTGGTGGTGGCGGCACTGCCTCGGTGCTTGGTGCTCCGCGGTACTGCACGGTGTTCCTGCCTGTCTCCACCAGCTTGGGAGGCCCTTGAAGGCCAGGGTGGTGCCTTCCTTGTCCCTGTATCCCCAGCACCTGGCCCACAGTCTGACACCCACCCAGGCACTAAGGAGTTATTTATGCCTTCGTGTCCCGTATGAATATCTCCTGAGGACGCCCAGTGGACAGGAGCATCGGACTAGAAGGGAACTGTCCTCGGGCCAGGCAATCAGTCCTCACTACTTCTCCTCCATTTTGCCCAATTTGAGGTGGCCAAGCACAAGGCATCCTCCATCCTTGCATTTTAGCGACTGTGGGCTTCTCTAGGGGCCTTTCTGATGCACTTCTAAGGAGCTTTCCTGGCTGGTAGTTTCTCCACCTGCATTCGTGCTAAGTGACACCTGAGCAGCCTCACATTGTTTCCTAAAGGTACTAACATACACCACCTTCTCTGAACCCAGCCACTGGGCCTCATGTTAATATGAAATACTGATACCATTGTAGTAAGAGGAGAATGATTTGTTCATAGTTTGTGCCCAGTCAGGAAAGAGGCTTAGTCTACGATGCTGACCACCACCACCACCACCCAGGGGAGAGTACAGGTTAGGCAGGGACCCCCCAGCTGGAGGTGGCTGGCCTGGGCCTGCAGCTCCATATTCCCCTTCTTGAATATGAGATGAACAAGGAGAAGGAACAAATGCATGCTGCTTTGTGGTACACTAGGGACTGCACACGGCTCAGGGAAAAGAGAAGCAAGTCAAGTGTGGAGGATGAAGGAAAGTCAAAATTCATTTTCCAACAGCCCTATTTTAATGTCTCCATGTGTCTTTTCTCAGACACAAGGAAAAGGAAATCAAGAGGAACTAAAGTGCTATCAAAAATCACTTCCAAATCCCCAGAAATGTAATTTGCATTATCAAAGGAAATGAAGAGGCCAATAGAACTCAAGCTTCCATGGAAACCTGTGGAATGTAAAATGAAATATTCTAATGGTAATTTCATAAGTAAATAGACCCCAAGGATTTTAATATTCAATGCATTTATTCATTTTAAATATCAAAACTGTCTGTTACAAAAGCAGTATTGTTCAGCATTGTGGCCCTGGAGGCTCTTTACCATCTTTTCAAGTACCTTGTAAATAATATCATCCCTTGAGAGAAGGGAGGCTTCATTTAAATAGAAAGAAAAGAAATTGCTCCAAACTATGGCTGCCTCAAAAATGAGTGACAAAAGAGCAAGCATTAGAAAGAGGGTGGTCCAGGCAGGCTACCCAATAGCCTATGATGAGAGCCACATAAGTAATGTTTTTCAGTCCTCACCCAAGAATACACATTGGTTTTTAGAGAGAGAGGAAGAGAAAGAGAGAGGAAGAGAGAAAGAAACATCAGTGGGAGAGAGAAACATTGACTGGTTGCCTCCTATATACACTGGACTGGAGATCAAACCCAGTACCTAGGTATGTGCCCTGACTGGGGATCAAGTCTGCAACATCTTTGGTGTATGGGATGATGCTCCAACCAACTGAGCCACCTGGCCAGGGCAGAGTGAGAGCCACATAAGTAATTTTAAATTTTCTGATAGCCACAAAAATAAAATAAAATAAAATGAAACAGGTACAATTAATGTTAATGTAGGTAATTATTTTAACTAACCTAATACATCAGAAATATCATTATTTGAACATGTAACCCATATAAGAAGTATCAGGAGTTTTACATTTTTTGTACCAAGTCTTTGATCTAGCATGGATTTTACACTTACAGCATATCTCATTTCAGACTAGCCTCATTTAAAGTGCTCAGTGCCACGACAAAGGAGGCAAGGATATACAATGGGGTAAAGACAGTCTCTTCAATGAGTGCTGTTGGAAAAACTGGACAGATACATGCAAAAAATGAAACTGGACCACTTTCTTACACCATATACAAAAATAAACTCAAAATGGATTATAGACTTAAATTTTAGACCTGAAACCATAAAACTCCTAGAAGAAAACATAGTCAGTAAACTCTTTGACATCGTTCTTAGCAACATCTTTCTCCTCAAGCAAGGGAAATGAGAGAACAAATAAATGGGGCTACATGGAACTAAAAAGCTTTTGCACAGCCAAAGAAACCAAAACAAAAAGACAACCTCCTGAATGGAAGATACTAAAAAATGATACATCTGATAAGGGGTTAATATCCAAACTATATAAGGAACTCATACAACCTAATATCAACTGTCCCCTCCATCCCCAGAGAATCCAATTGAAAAATGGGCAGAGGACCTAAATACATATTTCTCCAGAGGACACACAGATGGCCAATAGACATATGAAAAGATGCTCAACTTCATGAATCATCAGAAAATGCAAATTAAAACCAGAGTGAAGTATCGCCTCACACCTGTCAGAATGGCTATCATCTATAAATCAATAAGTGACAAGTATTGGTAAGAATATGGAGAAAAGGGAACCCATGTGCATTGTTAATGGGAATGCAGACTGGGGCAGCCACTGTGGAAAATAGTATGGAGGTTCCTCAAAAATTAAAAATAGTACTATCTTATGACCCAGCAATTCCTCTTCTGGGTATTTGTCCAAAGAAAACAAAGACACTAATTCAAAAAGGTCTATGCATCCCCATTTCATTGGTGCATTAGTAGTAATAGGCAAGATATGGAAGCAACCTAGACGTTCAGTGGTAGATGAATGGATAAAGAAGATGTGGTACTTATAGAATATGGAATATTACTCGGCCAAAAAAAGAATGAAATCTTGCCATTTGTGGCGACATAGATGGACACAGACAGTATGATGCTAACAGAATCATACAGAGAAAGACAAATACTGTAAGATCTCATATGTGGAATCTCAAAAAACAAAATAAATAACTAAGCAAAACAGAAACAACCCATAGATATAGAGAATGACCTGATGGTTGCTAAAGAGGAAGGAGTCAGGGTAGGAATTTTACAAAATTAAGTAACGTGCTCAGTAGTCACATGTGGCCAGCGGTTACCATATAGGACAGAATAGGTCAAATCAAAGGGTTACCCATGGCTGCTCCTCCATAATGATGCACTTGAATGTACTTGTGTCTTTGGTGATCTCTTTCTTTTGGCCTGGGGTTCTCTTCCCTTGAAGTCTAACCCCTTTCTGAAAGATTACCTGTCCCTCCCACCAGAAACAATGGATGTATATTCTCCTATCTTGAAGCTAGACTAGTCTGTGAGTACAGACCACCTGCTCACGAGATGCATGTTAAATAACCCTTTGAAGTGGCTTTAACCTGGATCAAGAGCTGGTGGCTACTTGCCCAACCCACATACTCTCTTGCCTTAATTGCTGTCATTGATTGTTTGTTTTTGCTACTTGTTTTCCTCAAAGAGGCTATAGGCTCTGTTAAGTCCTTGTCCAATTCTCGCCTTGGTGCCTTCGTAGCAGATCCCTCCACCCCAACCTCAGTCTAGTAAGTGCCAAACACAGAGCAAGATGAAGGGAGGTAAAAAGGAGCTGAGAGAAAGTGAAGATACGGGTAAAGAAATGTGTTTCCGTCCTCTGGGAGCAATCAAACCGCAGCTGTTTGGGGCACTGCTTCTCCTTCAGTCAAAGCCTTGATGAAGGTTGGGTACAGAAGTGTAATAAGAGTGCATGGTTTAGACCCTCCAAAAAGAGTTTCCCACCAATGGGTTGGCTAAGTCACACAGTCTCACTGCCCGGGTGGAAAAAAAAAAAAAATACTCCCCGCGCGCTCACCTGGAGCTGAGAATAACGTGTTGCATGAGCCAACTTCTGGCAGTTCCCTTTCCACACCCAAGGCCTATGGTGGAAAGAGAAGCTCGCAACTCTGGGGTCAGGGGAGGAAAATGGAATCAAATCTTTCCTTTTCAGAGGAGTGTGACCTCCATGAGCCTCAGGTCTTTCAACTGTAGATGAAAATGGAGACTCACAGAAAATGGCAAAAATAGTACAGAGAGGTCCCCTCGACCCTTCACTCAGCTTTCCCCAATCATTGACATCTTACATAATTACAGCACAATATCAAAACCAGGACATTGACGTTGGTGCAATCCATAGACTTTATTCAGATTTCACCAGTTTTACATGCACTCATTGTGTGTCTGTGCATAGTCCTTTTTTTATTTTCTCTTTAAAATTTTTTTATTGTTGTTTAATTACAGTTCTCCCATTTCCTTCCCATTACTCTCCCCTGCCCTACCCAACCCCCACCTTCCACTTTCAATCCTCCCCGACCCTGTTGTCCTGGTCCATGGGTCCTTTATACATGTTCCTTGACTTGACCCTTCTCCTTCTTTCCCCCATTACCCCCCATCCCCCTCTCCTCTAGCTTTATGCAACTTTATCACATGTGTAGATTTGTGTGAACACGACCACAATCAAAATACAAAACTGTTCCATAAATAGAAAAGAACTCTACCACTACATAGTCAGGCCCCCACCCACCCACCCCACTCCCTTATAACCACAATCTGTTCTCCATTTGTATAATTTTGTCATTTCTAGAATGCTATACAAATGGAATCATACAGCATATAACCTTCCATTTCAGCATAATGCCCTGGAGAGTCATCCAAGTTGCTGCATGTATCAATAGTTTGTTCCTTTCCATTGCTGAAGAGTGTTCTACAACAAGCTTGTTTTGAGGATCCCACACAATAGCACAAAGGCCAGTCACTTGCACAGTTCTCAGTAAATGCTAGGTCTTCTTTCCTGTTAGCTCTGCTTCTGAGTTCTTGCTGAAGATGGACACCAGTTTGGGGTGGCGATTTGCACTGGCCATGAATTCATATTCTCACACAGTCTATCTTACTGCTAAATAATGCCCTCTGGTCAGGGCTCATTTGTCCACTCTTGCCTTTTAAAGCCAAAGATAGTAAGGCTCAGAGAGGGGAGGAGGCCGAGAGTATAAGACCCCAGGTCACGGATTCCCAGCCCAGAGCTCCTTCTGCTCTACTGCACCTGCTTCCAGGCTTGCAGTCTGCGCCAGAGGGTTAATCCCCATGAGGTCCACGGCAGTCTTTGTTCAGCACATCAGCTGGGGAACTGGTCTTCTCACTAAGCTGCTGAGTCACATTTGAGCATTGATAGAGTTGGGGCAGGGAACAAAAGATGATTGGGTTTTCCGTAGATATTCAAAACAAAGCTACGGTGAGGAGCCTTTATAACCAAGTTCTGCTCAGCAGCAAGACAAGGTGGCATTCATTCATTCAACAAAGGCTTTTCAAACTCCTACTGTGACCAACAATGGGAATGTAAAATTGAACAAACCATAGGCCCTTGGCTTCATGGAGTTTCCTGGGAAGGATGGTGGCCAAAAGGAGGGGAAGACTGAGAAAGACTCCTGCTTTGTTTCCAACTATTTCTCTTCTGAGCTGTCTGCCCGGTGAGAGGCTCTGATTAAACAGCCTTAAGTACACATTAGCTCACTAAATCTTCACAAGCCAGTGAGAATGTTCCCGTAGTTTAGGGGTGAGCAACATAATCAAGTGGTTAAGGGAGAGGGTGCTCAAGACAAACTCCCAGAGTTCTGCCTCAGGGTCACCCAGGTGACTACTGTGAGACCGTGGGTCCTGATTTCCTCATCTGTAAAGTAGGAGTCATGGGGTTTGGTGAGGGTTAAATTAGATTGTCTAAATAAGGCACTAAACATAGTGCCAGCACATAGAATACCCTCAATGCTTTAAAAATAAAAAAAAGTCTAACAGTACCATCTTTGTTCACAAAGTAAACCACATTGGAAAACTAAAAAGTCCCAACCAATTTTTGGAGCAGAATTAAAAAGGCAGTTTGGTATACTGAAGTTCAGTTTGGGTCTCAATCAGAAAATCTGGTTTGGTGCCTTAGCTTTAATACTTTTCATTGGTGACTGTGCGGAAGTCATTTAAAATACGTGTCTGAACAGGAAGTAACATACAAGGGAGCCCCGATAAGGCTGGCAGCTGACTTCTCAATGGAAACACTCCAAGCCAGAAGAGAATGGCAAGAAAGATTCCAAGTAATGAGAACCAGAGACCTGCAAACAAGGCCTACAAGCTTGAGAACTTGCTGTACCCAACAAGGCTCTCAAGACAGAAGGCAAAATAAGGAGCTTCCCAGACAAAAGAAGTCTAAAGGATCACATCTCCACCAACCAGCTCTGCAAGAGATGCTAAAGGGACTGCTTTAAGAACAGGAAGGGATTTCCGGCCAAGATGGAGGCGTACGTAGACACACTGTGCCTCCTCGCACAACCAAAAGAAGAACAACAAATTTAAAAACAAAAAACAACCAGAACTGACAGAAAATCAAATTGTATGGAAGTCTGACAACCAAGGAGTTAAAGAAACACTCACCCAGACCGGTAGGAGGGGCGGAGACAGGCAGCTGGGCAGAGAGGACTTGGCAAGGCGGTGGCTGGCAGACGGGCAGTCCCACACCCACGTGCATATAAACTGGGAGGAACAACTAGGGAGCGAGATAGACCACGCAACCCAGGGTCCCAGTGAGAGGAAATAAAGCCTCAAACCTCTGATTGAAAACACCTGTGGGGGTTGAGGCGGTGGCAGCGAGAGAAACTCCCAGCCTCACAGGAGAGTTTGTTGGAGACCCACAGGGTCCTAGAATGTACACAAGCCCGCCCACCCAGAATCAGCACAAGAAGGGCCCAATATACTTGTGGGTAGTGGGGGAAGTGACTGAAAACTGGCAGAGAGCTGGCAGAGAGCCAGCAGAGAGCCAAGTAAGTGGCACTGCTCCCTCTCAGACCCATCCCCCACATACAGCGTCACAACGCAGCAACGTAGGTTGCCCCACCCTGGTGAGCACCTAAGGCTCCACCCCTCACTACGTAATGGGCATGCCAACACAAAAGAAAATGGCCCAAATGAAAGAACAGATCAAAGCTCCAGAAAAAATACAACTAAGCAATGAAGAGACAGCCAGCCTATCAGGTGCACAGTTCAAAACACTGGTAATCAGTGTGCTCACAGAACTGGTTGAATATGGTCTCAAATTAGATGAACACATGAAGGCGATGCTAAATGAAATAAAGGAAAATGTACAGGGAACCAACAGTGATGGGAAGGAAACTGATACTCAAATCAATGGTGTGGACCAGAGGAAGAAAGAAACATTCAACCAGAACACAAAGAAGAAACAAGAATTCAAAAAAATGAGGAGAGGCTTAGGAACCTCCAGGATGTCTTTAAACGTTCCAACATCCAAATCATAGGGATACCAGAAGGAGAAGAGAAAGAGAAAGAAATTGAAAACTTATTTGAATAAATAATGGAGAACTTCCCCAATCTAGCAAAGGAAATAGACTTCCAGGGAGTCCAGGAAGCTCAGAGAGTCCCAAAGAAGTTGGACCCAAGGAGGAACACACCAAGGCACATCATAATTACATTACCCAAGAGTAAAGATAAGGAGAGAATCTTAAAAGCAGCAGGAGAAAAGGAGAGAGTTACCTACAAACAAGTGCCCATAGGACTGTCAGCTGATTTCTCAAAAGAAACCTTACAGGCAAGGAGAGGCTGGAAAGAAGCATTTCAAGTCATGAAAGACAAGGATCTACATCCAAGATTACTCTATCCAGCAAAGCTATCATTTAGAATGGAAGGGCAGATAAAGAGCTCCCCAGATAAGATCAAGTTAAAGGAATTCATCATCCCCAAGCCCTTATTATATGAAATGTTAAAGGGACTTATCTAAGAAAAAGAAGATAAAAATATGAACAGTAAAATGACAACAAATTCACAGTTATTAACAACCGAACCTAAAACAAAACAAAAACAAACTAAGCCAACAACTAGAACAGGAACAGAATCACAGAAATGGAGATCACGTGGAGGGTTATCATCAGGGGAGTAGGTGAGGAGAGAGGGGAAAAAGGTACAGGGAATAAGAAGCATAAATGGTAGGTAGAAGATAGACAGGGGGAGTTAAGAATAGTATAGGAAATGTAGAAGCCAAAGAACTTATATATATGACCCATGGACATGAACTAAAGAGGGGGAATGCGGTGGGAGGGGGTGCGCAGGGTGGAGGGGAATAAAGGGGGGAAAAATGGGACAACTGTAATAGCATAATCAATAAAATATATTTAAAAATAAAAAAAGAAAAAGAAGGAAAAGAGTGAGAGAGGAGCACAGGTACAAAAAATGGCAATGAATAAGTGCCTATCAATAATAACCTTAAACATAAACAAATTAAATGCTCCAATCAAAAGACACAGAATAGCTAATTGGATAAGAAAGCATGACCCACACATATGCTGCCTATAAGAGACCCACCTCAGGACAAAAGACCTACAAAGACCGAAAGTGAAGGGCTGGAAACAAATTTTCCAAGCAAATGGACAGGAAAAAAAAGCTGGGGTAGCAATACTGATATCGGACAAAATAGGCTTCAAAAATAGGGCCATACAAAGAGACCCAGAAGGTCACTTCATAATACTCAAGGTAAGAATCCATCAAGAAGACATAAACATTGTGCATATATATGCACCCAACATAGGAGAACCCAAATACATAAAGAAAATATGGGAGGACTTCAAGAAAGATATAGACAGCAACAAAATATAGTACTGGATTTCAACACCCCACTGTCAAAAATGAATAGATCTTCCAAACAAAATATCAACAAAGATATTGCAGCATTGAACAATGTCCTAGATTAAATGAACTTAACTGATATATATAGAGAGCCTTTCATTCCAAAGAAGCAAAATACACATTCTTTTCAAATGCACATGGGACATTTTCAAAGATAGACCACATGATACGACACAAAAGAAGACTTAACAAATTCAAGAAAATTGAAATCATATCAAGCATTTTCTCCAACCACAAGGGACTGAAACTAGAAACCAATCTCAAGGAAAAAACTCAAAAACACTCAAACTCATAGAAATTGAATAGCATGCTGTTAAACAATGAATGGGTCAAAAATGAGATCAAGGAGGAAATCAAAAAGTTTCTGGAAACAAATGAACATGAACTCACAACAACCCAAAACTTATGGAACACAGTGAAGGCAGTCCTGAGAGGGAAGTTCATAGCAATACAGGCCTACCTAAAAAAGACAGAAACATTTCAAATAAACAACCTAACCCTATACCTACAAGAACTGGAGGAACAACAACAGAGACAGCCCAGAGCAAGCAGAAGGAAGGAAATAACTATGACCAGAACAACATAGAGACTAAAAGAACAATTCAAAGGATCAATAAATCCAGGAGCTGGCTCTTTGGAAAGATAAACAAAATTGACAAACCTTTAAGCAGATTCATAAAGAAAAAAAGAGAGAGGACCCAAATAAACACAATCAGAAATGAAAGAGGAGTGATTACAGCTGATACCACAGAAATACAAAGGATTGTAAGAAATTACTACAAAGAACTATATGCCAAGAAATTTGAAAACCTAGTGAAATGGACAAATTTCTAGAAAAATATAATCTTTCAAAACTGAATGAAGAAGAAGCAGAAAGCCTGAACAGACCAATAACAGCTGATGAAATTGAAGCAGTAATCAAAAAACTCCAGACACGCAAAAACCCTGGACCAGACAATTTCACAGGAGAATTCTACAAAGCAGTTAAGGAAGAGCTAATCCCTATCCTTCACAGGCTATTCCAAAAAATCCAAGAAGATGGAAGACTCCCAAACTCTTTTTATGAAGCCAGCATCATCCTAATCCCAAAACCAGATAAAGACACAACAAAGAAAGAAAAGTTCAGGCCGATATCGTTGATGAACATAGAGGCTAAAATCCTAAACAAAATATTGGCGAACCACATCCAGCAATACATTAAAAAGATCATACACCATGACCAAGTGGGATTCATCCCAGGGATGCAAGGATGGTACAATATTCACAAATCAATAAACGTAATACATCACATAAACAAAAGCAAAGACAAAAATCACATGATCATATCAATAGATGCGGGAAAAGCATTTGATAAAGAACAGCACCCATTTATGATAAAAACACTCAGCAAAGTGGGAATAGAGGGAGCATTCCTTAACATAATAAAGGCCATATATGAGAGACCTACAGCCAACATCATACTCAATCGGCAAAAACTAAAAGCTTTCCCACTAAGATCAGGAACAAGACAAGGTTGCCCACTTTCACCACTTCTATTCAACATAATATTGGAAGTCCTAGCCACAGCAATCAGACAAGAAAAGAAAATAAAGGCATCCAAATTGGAAAAGAGGAAGCAAAACTCTCATTGTCTGCAGATGACATGACAGTATACATAGAAAACCCTATAGACTCCACCAAAAAACTGCTCGACCTAATAAATGAATTTGGCAAAACAGCAGGATACAAAGTCAATATTCAGAAATCAAAGGCATTTTCGTATACCAACAATGAAATATCAGAAACAGAAATCAGGAAAAAATTCCCATTGATATAGCAACAAGAAAAATAAAATACCTAGGAATAAACCTAACCAAAGAGGTAAAAGACCTGTACTCAGAAAACTACACAACCCTGAAGAAAGAAATTAAGGAAGACACAAACAAATGGAAACATACACTGTGTTCATGGATCAGAAGAATTAATATTATCAAAATGTCCATACTACCCAAAGCAATTTATAGATTCAATGCAATACCCATTAAAGTATCAATGACATATTTCACAGATATAGAACAAACACTTCAAAAATTTATATGGAACCATAAACAACCCCAAATAGCTGCAGCAATTTTGAGAAAGAAGAACAAAGCAGGAGGGATCACAATACTTGATATCAAACTGTATTACAAGTCCACTGTAATCAAAACAGCCTGGTATTGGCATAAGAACAGACACATAGACCAATGGAACAGAATAGAGAACCCAGAAATAAACTCAAGTCTCTACGATCAATTAATATTCAACAAAGGGGGCAGCAGCATAAAATGGAGTAAAAATAACCTCTTCAACAAATGGTGTTGGGAGATCTGGACAGCTACATGCAAAAAAATGAAACTTGATCACCAACTTACAACATACACAAAAATAAATTCAAGGTGGATAAAAGATTTAAATATAAGCCATGACACCATTAAAGTCCTAGAGGAGAACATAGGCAGGAAAATCTCAGATATTCCAGGCAGCAATATTTTCACTGATATGTCCCCTAGAGCAAGGGACATAAAGGAAAGAATAAACAAATGGGATCTCATCAAAATAAAAAGCTTCTGTATAGCTAAAGAAAACAGCATTAAAATGAACAGAGAACCAACTATATGAGAAAACATATTTGCCAATGATACCTAAGACAAGGGTTTGATCTCGAAAATAAATAAAGAATTCACATGACTCCACTCTAAGAAGACAAGCAACCCAATTAAAAAATGGGCAAAGGACTTGAACAGACACTTCTCCAGGGAGGACATACAGAGGTCCAGAGACATAAAAAGATGTTCAGTATTGCTAGCCATCAGAGAGATGCAAATTAAAACCACAAAAGGGAACCCTAGTGCACTGTTGGTGGGATTACAGACTGGTGCAGCCACTGTGGAAAACAGTATGGAATTTCCTCAGAAAACTAAAAATGGAACTGCCTTTTGACCCGGCAATTCTACTGCTGGGATTATA
>VMDR010006689.1:0-44135 GCA_007922815.1 Macrotus californicus
AGTTATAAAAATTTGCTTGTTTTTCCTAATGCTTTTCTAACTATTTACCTCTTTACGTATGTCCGTGAAAAATAAATAGAATGATGAAAAGCAATACAGCCTCTTTTGTGTTTCAACTCCTCAGACATTCTTGGGTCAGAGCTAGGGTCAGTGCTCTTGATAACCTTCCATATTGAAACTTGAAGAAATTACCATATTTCTTTTTCTTCCCAATTTTAGCTGGTCTGGTATTTTCAAAAATGGTTATGCAGACAAATTGCTAAGTACTCCTTTAAGCTACTGGTTCATGCTTTCATGGGTGATGAGGCTAAGGCTCCCCGAACAGCTCCATGTTGGTCCTACACACTCTCTCTTCACTAGGGTCTTCCCTCACACACTGCCCCAGGTGACCATACAAGTCAAAACGGGGCCAGATCCCCCATACCTGTGAGGGGGCAGGGATGACTAGAAAGGAAGTTTCTCAGGAGCCATCCAGTGGCCAATTAGTTTGATGTAGTTGAGGAGAGTTAAGTGCATCTCTGGGACAACTAATGATTGGTTCCATGACCTTCCCACTTCCGTAGCTCCTGACAATAAACAAAGCTAATATTTTTATTTCTGTACTTACCTTGTGTCAAACTCTTTACAAACATCATCAATTAAATCCTCAAAGCAACCTTATGAAATTCCCATTTCACAGATGAGGAAACTGTGGCCAAAAGATCTTGGGAGGTCAGAGCCCATGCAATCGCTGTGCTGTGCAGCCCACTCCACCTTCTCATCTCACTTTTACTTTCTGAGGGGGCAGGACCTGTTAGGTACCCAGTGGCAAAAGTGGACCTGACAAAGGACAAGATGTCAAAGATATCCTCACTTAGTCTTCAGGTGGAAGAGTGCAGAAGGGGCAGAATAGCAACAGGTGTCAAAGTGGGGCTCCCTTCATCTTCCTGAGTCTCCCTGACCTCTTAGAAACTTCTCTACCTTCCTTCCCTCTACCCATCCTGGAGCTTAGTGACTTCTTTCTGACTTGGGGTTGCCGGAAGTCCCTCTCTGCAGTAATCGAAGGGCGTCAGCTCCTGTCAGAGTGTGACACACTCTGACAACCTCCTGGAGACGGAAGAGGATGTTTGCTCTTTCACGTCCCTAGAGCTCCTTCTGCCCAGACTAGCCTGCTTGGCTCAGTGTTCACAAAGTGCCTAAAAGTGCCCTGGTATACAGTAGTCCCCCTCACCCCCATCTGTTTTTGCTCTCTGTGGTTTCACCCACCATCAACATATTATCATGAGAAGAAGGGTAAGTACAATCCAATAATATTTTGAGAGAGAGAGAGAAACCACATTCACATAACTTTTTTTTACAGTATATTGTTGTAATCATTCTAGTTTATTATTAATTGTTGTTAATCTGTTACTCTCCTTAATTTATAAATTAAACTTTATCATAGGTATTATATGTACAGGAAAAAAACATAATATATGTAGGGTTCGGTCCTATCTGTGGTTTCTGACATCCACTGTGGGACTTAGAACAAATCCCCAGGAGGGGGACCACTGTGCTACACATAATGCCAGCCAGCCTTTAATTATGTTCAAAATTAAACTCGCTCAGGGAACCAGTGCATGGTTGTTGGAAAAGCTCAGATTCAGAACACTGAAAACCCTCTGCCTTGAAGTGAATTTGCCACAGCCTCAGCCAACATTTTGAGAGGGCCTGTGATGGAGCAGGCATTTGTCTAGTCCAAGGAAAGCACACCAAGATTGGAAACATGGGTCCCTGTCCCATGAAAATTTGATCAAATAAACGAACTGGAGTCTCAATTTTTATCATCTGTGGAAGGGTAGCTAATAATATTTTCATTGTTTACCACACAGGTAGTAGTACCTCCTTGCCCCATCCCCACCACTGAAGGTGTTCTACTGCTCAACTGCCAGAAAATTGCTGTAAAACACAATACTGGTTGTGCCACTTCCGTGCTTAAGAGCTTCAACAATGCTCTGTCTAACCTTTATGGTAAAACCCTGACTTGTTAGCTTGCTGCACAAAACCCTCCATGGCCTGACACCTGCCCACCCCTCCTGCTTCAGCTCTCTCTGTCCCTACATGTCCCTACATACAGCTGAGTCAGTTACGCCATATTGTCTTCTGTCTCCTCTCCTCAAAGCCTTTTCCAATCCCCAGCCCACTCCTGTGGGTCTCCTCAGTGTCCTGTGTTTACATCTGTGCACACTTATCAGTCTTTTAGTCTCCACTTGACTGTGGGCTTTTGAGGATGGAAACCATGCTTACCTCACAATAAGTGCTTAATAAATGTTTGTTGAATGAAAGAAGGAGGAAAACACCCAAATGACTCCTAGGCTGTATGAAATGGTTGTATTTCAACAGTTTGATCTTCTCAGTGCTCCTTAAATAATAACACAGCAGAACTACTGTTTATTTATGTCCAGCCCCCATAATGGGAGCAAGTAAATATCTCTAGGCCTCTTGCTGCGAAGGGAAGAAGCCTATGATTACTCATACTTCTCAAAGGAACATTCGTTCTAGCCCTGGAGACCTTCTGGGTTATCACGGCTCAGAGATTATCATCAATAAATATAGATAATCCCATGAGAGAGGGCCTTGAATGACCCAGCTAAGAATGACCCAGACCCTCGGTACTTTTCCTTTCTTGGCCCCAGTGTACAGGGGAGGTTGCCAAGCCAGGAGGGATCAGCTAAGGCCATTAGTGACTCAGGGCAAAGAAGCAGAGCAGACTTACAGGGAATTGGATTGAGATATAGGGGTCTTCAGAGAGTCTCAAAGTTGTGTCTAGTTCTAGTTCCTTTCTCTCAGCCAACTCCAGAAATACTATCTGTATCCAAATTCCCATAATCCCTTTACTCTTACCTCAGCCCAGAGCCTGGTCAGTTGTTCTCCTGAAGGATCTTAGGTGAAGATCTCTGCTTTCCTGGCTAATTTCCAAGAGAAGGCCTTGATCAGAAAACCAACTCACAAAGCCACCATTGCTTCCAGTCCCACTATAGCTGATCCCACCAGCCTGTGAAGTTTACCTATAAGAAATAGGAGTGGAATCAAATGTGAATAGATTTATAGCTGATGTCTATCCTGTCAGTTTACTCACTAAATCCATATCCAAGAATCCTTGGCTTTTATAATCTGCTAGTTATGGACCATGCTGGCATCTTAGAGTGATCATATGCCACATCTGTAAAAAGAAATAAAGACAATTTAAAGTAGGTTCTTCCTTAAATCTTGTATCTATTTTTAGAAGTTCTATTTTTCTTCCATTTATATGTCCTATTCCTCTCCTGCACTTACTCCCCCCATACACAAACACACATGCACACACACACAAGCGCACACACACATACCAGTACCTTGACTGTTCCCCACTGTTAATCTTTGTTTATAGTGATCCACCTGCCTAGGAGTTACCTAAACCCAGTTTCTCCTCCAAAGCTAACATAAGCCATTTCTCATTCATGCTCTTACGGCAATCTCTGCTCCAAAACCCATTCTTACCACTCACTGTATCAATGCGAATGGTATATTAATGTGCCTTTCTCTACTCTAGGTTCTAAACTCCTTAGAGCCAAGGCTAGACCTTATTTGGCTTTGTTGCTATCTGGCTCATAGTAGACACTCAGTCAATAAGGACCAAGGCCCACAATTTTGTGGATTTTTTCTTGACCATAGCACTCCTGCTGATGCCTCCCTCCTTTCAACCGCCATTGAACACTCTACTCAGGACTGTGCAGTTTGATGCCTAAACTGCTCTTGAGTTGGTTCATGATCTGTCAGTGCTGTTCTTGCAGTCAGATCCTCAAGGCTGGAGATTATGTCTTATATTCCTTCTGTCAATCTCACAGTGCCTAGAAATGCTGGGTAGACAGTGACACAAAAAAGTAGTGGATTGCTTGCTTTCTTAGAAATAAAAGACTAGTCACACACTGGTCACTAACAACAACAACAAAATGGAGAGATTTAAAGAATTTTGTGGCCCCTGATTTTCTCAGGAGTGGCATTGTCCTGGTCAAACATGATGAGTTTCAGTTTTCACAATTAACTCCCATTTACTGCAGACTGTTAACAAGCCAGGTATTTTACTGGACAGGGTACATGCATTAAGCCATTGGGTTTTCATGAAAACACTGTAGAACTGATATCATTGCCTCCATTTTACATGAGAAAAAAAAACTGAAGTTTGGTAGGGTTTGGTGACTTGCTCAAGGTCACCCAGCTAGGTAGAGAAGAACCAAGAGCCAAGCCTAGTGCACTCTTTCTGTGCACTACCAAGTTTCACCTGGACGAGCACTCAATGAGCCTCCTTTCCTGTTCCTCCTCAGTCACCGCAAAGACCCCAATCTATGTGTCTCTTCCCTGGTTCAGAGAACCTGCGTGAGGTCGTGTTGGTTTGGGCTTTCTACAGTCACCTTTGGGTGACTACATTTTTGTTGGTGAGCCTGGCTGTCCAGTTCATCTTGGAGCTGTGGAAAGTTTAGAGAGGCCTAAAGCAATCTGTTTTACCCAGAATCCAAGAGGCTGAGAGTGACCTAGGGCCAGCAAGGAGGCCCCCAAGGGTCAGTGCTAATTGGGGCAGATGCCCCAGGGGTACATAGCCCAGACTGTTCCCAAGGAGTTCAGCTGGAACCAGATTGCCTCAGGAATGTGAGTGAGGCAAACAACTGCTTGATTGTTTGAGCCCCTACACTTGGTACCGGGTGCTGCTTCTCAGCTAAATGTAGGCCAACAGGGTTTCTGAAAACTGTTTGCAAAGCTGAATGCAACACTTTCTTCATTTGCATTTAAAAAATAAACTCAGCCTTGAAACGGGCATTAGCCAAACCCTTCCTGAAAATTGAAAAAGAGTGTAATGGGATAGATTTGTGCTCCCCAAATCCTCCTCTCCCCAGTCCACATGTAAGCAGAGGTTGCTTTGCTTTGTAAGTCACTCTTCCCACTAAATTCTAGCTCAAGAACTTGAACAATGAGCTGCAGTCTTTCTTCTTCTAAGGTGAAACTGTCTTTATGGAGGGACTTACAGGTAGTACTAGAACTTTTTCCTTGCGCTACTGTTTTAGACACTTCATCTTGAATGTCCCACATTTTAAGTGCATGTTCATAATCACCCCCAATCCGTAATGCCCATCATTCATAAATTAAGCTTACGGCAGCACCTTGCTTTTCCTCTTGCTATCACAGCGGGCAGGTCAGTGCCCATCAGAAATGGGTGGTACTTTCTCCGGGCTGGCTGTTTCCTACTGCCCTTTCACTCCCCGATCACCTTTATGGTCAAGTGAGAGTTTTGTGCAACATTTACTGGCTTTTCAGAAAGTGGTTGCGTCTCTAAATACTAATCTTCTGTGACATTTGTGTTAGATCTAGTCTAAAAACAATAGTGATATGAGAATAATAACATGTAAATGCAAGTTTATTCCCATGAGAATATTCCCACTTTTCCAAAATCAGCTCATTGTAAAATTACCAGGACGTAACACTCTGGATCTCAATGATTTTGTATCAGTGAAAAATATATCTACATCCAGCGTGAGTTAATACATGACTTAAGGTTTCTAGAGGCGTTCTGAAGATGACTTTCATCTTTCTTTTTATCCTTTTAGATGTTAACAATATAGTCATTTCCTTAGTCATCAAAGAAGACATCACTGACTTGATTGCTCACTGCGGGCAGATGTGGCCGACAGGAACAACCCATGATCAACATGTGGCTAATATACTTATAAATCAAATGATTGGGACAATTTCAGAAACACGTTGTTTCCCTCCAAACTTAAAAAATTTTCCTTCCTTATTAAGCTCACATTTATTATCCCATAAGAATGGAGTTTTTAAAGAAAGCAGCAGTTAGAGTTCTCTCTTAGATATTCTTGCCTTAGATAACCAAACCAAATTATTATAGTTTACTGATTTAAATGCAGTTGGGAGCTGTGTTTGCATGTTTGTTTGGTGGTGTTATTTATAAACACTAGGATTCTGTTGGAATAATTGGGGCAGGGGGAGATACCTATCTGGTTTGATTGGTTTTCTGTGTCTGTAATGAAATTACTTATGAATGATATGCCGTGTTGCATAATGTTTGAAATTTTGCTGTCAGAAACACATGTATATGCTTTGTGGTTGAATTCACTGAGGCTTCATTTTAAATCATGTAGGTCTCTGAGCCATTTCCACCAAAATGTGGTAAAATGCAGAAGTTGGCAATTCAATTTTTATTCAGCCTTTCAAGAAGGAAGGCCCTGATAAGCTTTGCTTGTTCACGTCAGTGATAATATTCATCAGTGGGGCCTAAATCTAATTCTGTAGGCTTGCTACTGCTTTGTTGTACTGTCATTTCTGAACCTCAATCTCCTCTTTCCCTCTCTCCCTCTCCCTCTCTTTTTTAACCGCAGCAAAAAGTTTCTTAAGAGCTTAACTTACAGCCAAGTGCCAGCTCTCCCATTTAATTTGTCCTGCTTCCCCACAGCACTTGTACTTTATGTTCAAGCAGAGGTGAGGTCAGTTCTCAGGGCCCCGCTCTCTGGACACCCTCAATGATGACCTCATTAGAGTCACAGATGTTTGCTGCACTTTGGGAGATCTGGAAAAAACAGAGCAGTAAACTAGGCCAGCTTGCAGTAAGGCTGTTACCCACAATTCAAGATAAAATGCTGGATAGTTCCCACTAGGTTCTGGTCGGCTAGGAAACGGCAACTTATTAATCTTGTGTCAGAGAGCCAGCTGCAGCCGTGGCAGTTACCATATTTCACCACCAACTCCATGTCTGGACAGCCATTGTCTTTTTTTTATGAAAAAACTCTACAAATCAGCTGCGTTCTCCCTCTCCTTCTCCCTCCCCGTCCCCCCTTTAACTTCCCGAAGCCCCCGCTTGTCCTCCTTGGAGAAATCTCACTCCGGCACTGATGGAGTTCGGGGGGCATCGGCGGTCCTGTGGTTGGTTTACTAATTCAGAGAGACTGCTTACTTTCCAACTTTAATGATATTCCCTCAGCATATCACTTTGGTTGCCTGGCGACAGGATTTGAGCTAGGCCTCTCATTTGATTCCCACACATCAGACCCTGAAAAGCACTTTTTTTCCCCGTCCTCAGCTTTTGATTCTTTCTCCTCTGAAACCCTTCCCCCTGCGGTGTCAGTATGGGTGGGCAGCGCGGTGGTGGAAGGAGGGCAAGGGTGAAGGGCGGCCCGTAGCGCCCTGGTCACACATCAAGGCCTCCCAACAAAGCCTCCAGGAACCCTTCCTGACAAACACAAATTCCCCTCAGAAAAAGCAAATTTGGCTTTCCCTTCGTAGTGTGGGTGTCATTTTAAGACTGTCCTTAGATACTTTATTAAATCTGATGCTTTTCATTGTTCTTCCTGCCGTTTCTCACAAAAGACGTCCTGTTATCAACAAGTTGCTATAGGAGTAAGCAAAGCGATTGGGAAAGAAATGAAATAATCCAATAAACCCCGGCCTTTGCCCTCTTGTCTTCATAGATTTTAATATAAGAATCGTCTATCATAATTTTATGATAGCACACTGCTTTTCTCACAGTGGAGAAACATTTATGCTGAAATCTGCGTGCTAAAACCCAAAGCAGTACTGCAGAATGAAAAGTGTACACCTTCTAAAAGAAAAATGGAGATGCTTACATGATTGTCTGAAAAGGCTCTACTGAGAAGAATTGCAGTGAGCAGATACATGTGAATTTTAAGGCTGAAGCGGCTCAGGGAAAGGAAAAGAAGAAAGCGAAAGAAAGATTTACGTGAGACGCATTTGAGTTCTCCCGTAACAGTATTTCAGTTGTTTGAATGAAACTTCGTGTGCTGCGCTCATGCCCTCAGGAGAGCACGGCAGCATGAAACAGTCGGAGCACGCGTGAGCTGGTTCGTTTTACTGACTAGAGCTAGTGCGCAGTCACACTGGCGCATACGGGTTTCAGAGACATGTGTACATGGTGTGTATATTTATGTGTGTGTATATCTAAATATGTGTCTGTACACCTAGATGTGTATTTGTAGGTTGCTCTTGAAATATTAAAGTTTCCACGTGCATGTCTTTTTTTCAGGGTCACTCTATTGTAAAATGTAGTTCAAATACTCTTGTGAGAGGTTATTTTCTCACAGATCCCCGAAGGGTTTGTTTGTGTAACTCCTGCTCTTGTGTGCAAGTCCCCTGTGTGTTGATGGGAGCACGGACTTCCAATCCCACAGTAGGCCTGAAAGTAGGGTTCTTAAACTTTACTCTCTTGTTGTTGAACTTACATAGGGGTAAGAAAAGTTCTTTACTCTTTTTTCAGCAATGATTCAAAGTGTGAGTCCTTGCTCTGGCCAGGTAGCCCAGTTGGTTAGAGTGTTGCCCTGATAAGCCAAGGTTGTGGGTTCGATGCCCAGTCAGGGCACATGTAGGAACCAAGCAATGAATGCATAAATGAGGGGTACGACAAATTGATGTCTCTCTCTCTCTCTCTCTGTCGATCCAATAAATAAATTTAAACAATTTTTAAATGTGTGTAAAGTTCCTGTTTTTCCCCTAACACTTCTGGACTCCTCCCTATGTACTCACCCCGATACCTCCTTCCACTTCTATACTTAGGTGATCTGCTACCTGCTGGGTTACTGCTCAGTTATTAGATAGTTGAGGGAGGCAGTTTGATACTGTACATTTTTACATGTGAAAAAAGAATGTTTTCAGATTAGTGTTTAAGCTTCATTTTTATTCTGTTCAAAGTTGTAATTAATACATTATTTGCATTTTAGCTGTGCAGATGGGCAAAGCAGATATCTATTTATAAATTCTATTGATTCAATTATGCTAATATTTGGTAGTTTTGTACTTCATGTGTGCCAAGAACATTATGGTTTTTGAAAATTGTCATATATATTTTGTATTTTTCCTTCTCAATTTAATGACTGATAGATCAGACCAAAAACATAAAATTCAGTATAAAATATATTCAGTATAAAAATTCACTATAATTACACTAGCACCGGCATGTCATATTTGTACTGCATTTAAGGAGGCAGAGGGTCAAGTGGAAAAGAAATCTAATTGTTTTCAGGGGGCAGGGGAGGGGCATCTGGATACTCAAGGCAGAGTAAATGGAATGACTTACATAACTGTGAAGAATAGCTCAAATATCCTTACTTTAAAAAGTTTGAAACCCTTAATAAAGAGTAGACTTAGTTGCTGTGACTTTTCATTATTGAAAACATATTAAAAATTAACACTAGAAAGTCAATGTTGTGGTCTTTCCTTAATACAAAGTATAATTGTTATTCTATTTGCTCTTTCCTCTACTTTCTCACTGTAATTGGATCTAAACTAGAAATTTAAAAAAATA
Source organism: Macrotus californicus (assembly GCA_007922815.1). Lineage (NCBI taxonomy): Eukaryota > Metazoa > Chordata > Mammalia > Chiroptera > Phyllostomidae > Macrotus > Macrotus californicus. Next base: position 9,320 of record VMDR010006689.1, read on the forward strand.
ATGAAAACAGGAACACCTTAAGAAGGGAAATCCTTAAAATATTTTTTTTTGTTTTGCAAGTATCCAGTTTCGAAAAATCCTGTGATGGAAACCTGATCACTTCTAGTTCCTTTTCAGAGTGTAGACCACTGGGTAGACATGACCTTCTGGACGCTTGCCTAAATTGTTTTATCTGCAATTCCTATCACTAACAGCAACTCGCCTCGCCTGCAGAACTGCCTCTGACTCTAGAGTCCCTTGTACATGTGGGAGGAACAGGGAACATCAGTAGGGAATAGGTGGTGTTCTACCTTTTTCTCTGTAGAGGACAAAACAGAATCAGGTCTGAGTTTGGAAAAGTAAAAGCTTATTGATCTTGTTAATACATGGATAACCATCAGAAACTTAGCATTATTTTGCTGTTAGTTATTTTCATGGTGATAGGTATGTATTTATATAAGATAAAAGAAGAGGGAGAAAGAAAATATCAGTTCATGATCATTGACCCAAATGAGTGCTTCATTTGTTAAGAGCTAATCATGATTTATGTTATTAATATCCTCCATATGTATTAATAGCATAGTCGCATTAAAAAGAGTAAATGTCACACTTGCAAGTGTGCTACTCCTATGAACAATATGTATAAATGATGAGCTTTGTAATAAAGAAAGGAACAGGGACATGGAGAAATCTGGATGTGTCCTTAACCTTGTCATGGCAGCCTCGCTTCAGTTTCCTTAGCTGTAAAGCCAGGGAATTGTGTTGCATAGAAGCTTCGAGTGGTCCTTACAATTTGGTTTTTACTATATGGTTCTATATGGTTCTGTGGTCTCCATTAGGAAGGGCTTCAGTGATAGTTCCCATTTACATGCCCCGAAGAGAAAAATATCTGTGTGTGTGCTGAAGGACCACATGAACCCCCAGCCTGTCTATCATCATCCCACTCCAGAGGGTCTACATGGTGGGTACCTTCAGGAGCACAGTTTTAGAAACAAAGGCTGAGGAAGAGGGGCAAAGAAATAGGAAAAAAAGAAACCACGCTCAATGTAGAGTCCCAAAGGAAATCGGAAACCCTCAATTTACTTCTCTTTGTGCATCTAAAAAGCTTTTAAAAACCAAAACAGACTTCTTTTTGAACATTTCTAGCAGATCTCACTGTTCTTGCTGCATGAACTGAGTTTAAATTCTCAGCACAGATGAACACAGCCCAGCGGAAGTTCTAATCCTCGAAAAGTAGACAAATAACAGGGAAACTCCAACGGCCCCTTAATACAGCTGAGCTCTCCGGCCTCCCTGGGACGCGGAATTCTGAGTGGTGCTGGAGTTGGGGTTGCTATTTTGTTTGTCCCCATGAGCCCCACCTCGGCGTGCCGATGCACTGATGTAAGAATTCCAAATGAGCTTGCTCAGAAGGGCCCAGATTAGCCGGGTTGCTAGGATCTCGCCATTCCAACCCCCTTTTCCACATCAGTGGACTGAGCTTTTGACACTATGAAAAGCACCATTTAAAATTAATTAAAGCTTCTTATTTGGTACCAAATCTCATCACTGCTGACTACATTTAATATGTGTTATGTGTGGCTTTAAGTCTCTGTCGTATCATGTGCTGTATGATCCTGCGGTGAAGTCGCTGCAATTTAGGAAACACAGAAGCAGCCTGAATTTAGCTCTTCGCTATTTATTTTATCTGGTGGGTTAAACTGCAAAGTTAGTCTCCTAGTCTCCTGCGTCATGCAAATTTTGTTAAATGATAGAATAGTGTCCTGTCTGGAATTCAAAACAGGAGATCTGAGTTCTAATCCTCCCCAGTCACTAACTTGTTAAGAGGATAGGCAAGACCGTGACTTTTTAAAACTTGAGTTTCCTCATCTGTAAAAGGAAGGGGCTGGTCTACAGTCTCAGACACTGCATTCAGCTGGAATGTTTCGGGATGCTGAGTGCTGGAGACAGGGTTGTATTTTAGGTTAGACCCGCATGTTTTGGGATCAAATGGACCTGGATTTAAATCTCAGTTTAACAACTTTCTGTGTAACACCTGGCAAGTCACCTGATCTCTAGAACCCTCAGTTCCATCATCTGTAAAATGGGGTCAGTAACTGCATCTTTCTCATAGGGATTGCTGTGAAGATTAAAGGGGGTAATGTGTGCAAGAGCTTAGAAGAGGAGCTCCTGAGTACGAAGCCCTCAAGAAATGTGAGCGAGTGTCATCAGAACTTAGAAGGGGCAATTTGTTTTTGCATTTGGATTCAATATCACTGATGACTAAAGCATGTGATTTCTCAGCTCCCAGACCTCTGCTATAAACAATGTTTTCAAATTTGGGGTGACATTTTGTTCCTTATATGGGCCACAAAATATTTTCTAGCTTACTAGCTACAGATGACATTAGTAACTTTCTCCAAAAGTCAGAAATCAGTTTACTCAAGTCATTAATGGTTTTTTCAAAAATTAACTGGTGTCGATTAGATTATATGATAAGGACAATAATAATAAGGCTTTTTAAGGCGCAGGAAAGTATCGTGGAAGACAAAGGAGAAATAAAATCTTGTTTTTTAAAGCTGTGACAAAAATAATACAAGTAACTTGCTTGACTAAACCCAGTCTGAGTTTTATCTGTCTCCCTGAGTCTTTCTTTTTTTTATGTGATTTTTTAATACGGTTTATTTGTACTGATAAGTTGTATTATGAAGTTGCTTGGACTCTGGTAATCCCCCCTCAACATTTTGTGCACTTTGGTTTAATGGGAGGAAAAAAATAAAATGTGAGAATAGAGCAATGATGATCCTGAACTGCACACCAGAAGACTTCTGTATGTGAGAGACAAAGGTTTTTCTTAGTTGACTGATGAAATTAAAAAAAATTCATGCTTGTAGAGAATGACTCTCAAGGTATAAATAATCCAGTACTTGAATGTTTCTTGAAGACTTAGCAATACATGCCACATTTGTTATCCATGAAAAAATTCTTAATATTTCAAAAAATAAGGTGTTTCTTTTTTCCCCCAAGATTTTATTTTATTTTTAGAGAGAGGGAAAGGGAGGAGGAAAGACAGGGACAGAAACATTGATGTGAGAGAGAAGTATCGATCCATTGCCTCTCTTACACTCCTCTACTAGGGACTGGGCCACAACCCAGTCATGAGCCCTGCCCAGGAATTGAACCAGTGACCTTTTGCTTTGCAAGATGACGCCCAACCAAATGAGCCACACTGGTCAGGGCAAAATAGGGTGTTTCTTAAAACACCATTATGTCTTTATATTTCTATTCTGCTTCCACTTAGAGATACAGTTTTAGAGAAACATCAAAATGCAAACCGCACAGGGAGAAAAGTAGACGGAGGCACATGCTGATTGGTGAGTAGCCTTCCAGTTGCCTGATGTGGCAACTGAAATCAAAGGGCCACCTCTCTACTAGTGCTCCAGTCAAGGTCAAGAAACATCCTGTTTTTTAAACAAGTGACTGAATCAAACTAGGTCATTCTCTGGTTTTAGGAGCTTATTGAACTGTCCTGAATGAAAGTGTGCATGAAAATGCTCCTCCAAGCTTGTGCGCACAAGTGGGGCTTTCATTCTGAGTTATCAATTGGAAAGTTTGTAAGATTTGTGTAATGTCTTAATTCTAAAATTGTTGGCAAGCTACTACCTCTGAGTCTCAGTTTCCTCATCTGTAAAGTGGAAATGATAATAACCACACCTACCTCATGAGGTGGTGGTGGTGGGATAATGGACACAATGTGTTTGCAGTTTCTGCTCTATGTGCGGTGCCTGCCATGTACACAGGTCTTCTTCAGTACACAGCATTTTGTATCCTTGTTATTGCTGCGGGGCATTAAAAAGGGTTTAGATGTTATTGTGTACCACCGCAAGTTTGATTCCAGCTGGGCCATCCCCACCAACATCATACGTGGTTTGGCTTAATAGGAAATCATAAGAAAACCCTGAGTAGCATGTGATGATTTTAAAAACACCGGAATGTTTTTTTTTCAGTGTAAGAGTGCTACAAATACGAGGGGATTTCTTGGAGGAGCAAATAAAACTATTTCCTTGCATAGAACCAGCCCGAACATTTAATGGCCAGCATACAGCTACTTTCAAAAGAAAGCCCTACTGTTCTGGACCTTTTGTTTCCTGGGTATGACTGAGATCAACAGCGAGATATCCAGGAACTGGCGGATTAATTACTATTTCTCTCTAATGTTGCTGTTTGCAACTTAGTAAAATATCAGTATGTTTGTGTGGTCCTATGCCTAGGTAAGACTATTAATTAATTGATTGATTGATAAAAGAATCAAGTAGAAGTGAGGAGGGAAGAGTTTTACAGTTACTAGGTATACTAAAAGAAAGGGGGAAATAGTATGAAAATGTTTACAACCCTTGGCAGGCAGGAACAGAATATTTATTCAACTAAATTTTATTTGTGTATCTTTGGGCTTTTCCTCCCCAACTCTTATCATAAAAATATTTTATAAAGCTCAACTTGATTGTTAAATGTTTTCAGTAGTGAAAAGATATGCTGTGTTTCTTGTTACTCTAACACTACAACTTACTTGGTCGTGGTGGGGGACAGCTGTGGACGTGAGACTTGAAAACAATTAGTGGCTCCAAAGAGAACATTTTGACGTTGAATATTCCTTTAACTACAATGATTTCAAATGAGTGTGCTTCTAAATGCATGTATATATACGCATATATATGAAAAAATCTTGGCATATCACTCATCCAGTGCAGAAAATAATATAAATACTAATTGCTTTTTTCTCCTGTTTGGTGGTTAAAATTTGTTAGGAACCAGAAATAAAATGGCCGGAAATCAAATTACTTAAGCTCCGATATCAAGCAAATTGTGAATAAACATTTCTGCTTTCACCCTGCAAATCGGTAATAACAGAAAGAAGCTAATTAATGACTACAGATTAATCTCTTGGGTCTGTAACTATAGAAGAAAGTATGATACAAGCGAAGGAAACTCACCAACACCAGCACAAGGTTACAAAAAGTGATCTTTCAAATAATCTCAAAGCAGAGACAAGATATCGCTAACCAAAGAGATCCCAACCATAAAACCTTCATTAATAAAATGCAAATAAATAGCTATTTTATAAGTCAAAATACAACAAAGCAGTCCATTTGCACATCACTTTCCAAATTAATGTTGCAACTAGAGTCTATGTGAATCAAAGTGTAAAGCTATTCTCTATGACACATATTCAAACACCAATATTAAACTTAAGGATTTTCTGTTAAAATTACAGCCAAACAATTGCTCACAGAGAGCCCAAAATTAAATGCTAGGTTAATTTGATATACAACTGATCAATGTATTATCCCTCAGGCGATGTTTCTGTGTTTGCCACTCACATGACCAGTACATTCCCCCTTTGTTAAGCTCCATTGTGAATAAAGATCCACCTCAAATAAATCTTTACAGAGAAAAACAATGTAAGAACACATTCTCCTTTCCCATCAGAATAGTCAACAAGAGAACAATCCCTTGTTTCAGCTTTTAAATAAAATTCTCCCTACTCTTCCCTTCTACCCCCAAAAGTGGAAACTTCTGCTTCCCTTGTTTTCCTAAACAACTCTTTGGAAAACATCAATCCCCCTGTAGGCTTTGAGACATTTGCTGATCCTATCAGTTTAGAAGCTGCTACATCCACAGGAGAGCCGGAGCACCCAGGATCATTGTATCCTTTCTGAAAGCAGGGTGTGAACCGCAGACACTCTGCCTGTCGTGTAGTGCATCACTGGCTATTGGGAGCTGATAGGTCCATTGGTATTTCACCCTCAAGTTGCTAAAATATAATTTCTACCATGGGTCAACTGCTACTCTTTAAATGCTGGCTCAAATACCAGAGTAACATGGATTGAGGTAAAGTTTACTGGTCTCTGAGAAGAGACCAGTCCCTAATTAAGAATTCAACATCATAACTTTGAGTTCAAATCCTCAGCTCAAAGCATGGGGTTGCAAAGGCTCAATTGGACATAAAGAATATCAGCGATTTCACATTTAGAGGTTGCTGAAATACTTCAGATTTGAAAAGAGACTGGTTTCCTGTGTAATTGGGTGAAATCTTTGTTAGCCATCAAGAAAATGATGTTGCCAGGCTTTATCAGTTGGCAAGAGAGGAAGGGGGGCAGTACCACTGCAATGACAACATCAGCTGCAAAGCTATGGGAGCTTTCCACCCACCCCAGGTGAGGACCAGAGAAGGAATTTCCCTTATTTGGCCAGAAGAATGAATCTAAGTGTCTACTACTTAAGCAGGCAATTAGTATAAAGAGCTGGTAGGGACCAAACCGCTCCAGGGGGAAAGTCCTCAGAGCCCCGAGAAGCAGGATGTGCTTTCTCAGGAAGGTACAAGAGGGGGACTAAAAAAGAAAAATGGAGTCTTCATAATGTTGCGTACTTCATCTCAGCAGTATGAAAAATAATTTTGTGTTCTGATAAATCAATGAGCTAGTCACTTTTAATCCATTCAGATAATGTAATAAAGGGCAAAGAGGAACACATCTATTAAAAATAAAAACACAGCAGACCATCTTTCTTCTGAAGTGAACCATGAACTAAGCTTAAAGCTCCCTCTGCCCCATTCATCCTCTTGACCTACCCCCCTGACCTCTTAGAAACCTAATACATTTCCTATTTCACTCATGCTGACACCCCAGAAGACTGTTTTTTAAAAAAAATTTTTAATATGGTATGTAGTATTTCCTTACTTTTCTACCAATCAGAAAGGCACTGTATTATAATGCACACAGAATGAGTTGTATCTCTTGTTTTGGTATGAATGGAATTTGATATCAAAATTAAAAACACAAAAGAGAGCTTAATTTTCACAAGGTAAATGTCAAGTGAATATGGGAAAAATAGTTTGCAAAATGTAAAGTGTTATACCAATTAAGGGATTATTGCAATTTAATTGTTTTCTTTAAGTGTTTATTTTCAATAGCAAGTAAAATACGTCCTTCAAGAAGAAACTCTTACTTTAGGTTCATTCATAGATTATGTTTTATTTTAGAAGTGGAAAAATATAAGAACTAAATACTTAAATAAAAATAATAAACTCCTGTTTTTTCTATCCATGTTATTTGGATTCTAAATTTTTGCAAGAATTTTAAATTATATGGCAGACTTTTTTTCTTTGTGTGACCTCTGCTTGACGTCTAAGTCACAATAAATGGTTTTGGGTATCAATTTCTTAGAGGTACTTCATTTGCTAAGAGATAAATCATTAAACCAAATATTAACCAACTTATTATCATATATGAAGGGTAGACAGTCTGTTACATTGTTTCAAAATTACAATTTCAACCCCTTCCTCCCCCTCACAATTCAATCCTCAGTGAGGGGAAGAAAAAAAAGAGGCTCTACTTAACTCAAGTTAATTCTGTTTAATACCACATATTTTATCAAAATGTTGAATTTGGAGGTAATAATTTACTTTAAAGATAGCTGTTCAGACAAGCTACATGTGTTAAAAAAGTTGATACCAAAAATGTTGAGCATCAGTGAGACTTAGATGAAAGCCAATAGGATTGGCCATCTTATGGAGATTGAGTATGCTATAAATTTAAATCTTTGAAATACTTGTTGAGATTTATTCAGGCAGACAAACAAAGATAACAAAAGTCTTTTGTGTGTTTGTCAGTCATTTCCACTTCTCTGTTGTTGTAGTGTCAAATAATGTCAGTTATTTAAGGGCAATTACTGTAATTTTAAATTTTCAACAAATTAAACTATAAAGACTAGAAGTCCAAGAAGGACCCTACTCATTTTTCCACTACATTTTCCCTCTTTCATTTTTAAAGATAAGTTTTAATTGCTTGAATGTTTAGAGAGGAAAAAAGAACAATATTTTTGTCTATTGGTGCTTTAAAAAAAAACTACCCATGTTTGGCTCTTTCTTTTTCACTGAGCTGTGTTTTATAAAATGTTTCCAATGACACTATATTGTTATAGATGAGCAAGTGAAATAATTTTTAATTAAACTTAATTCATTTTTTTATATTGGAGTAACTATATTTTTAGCCTGCTCTTATATTCTGTATATATAATTTAATGAACTTGGGTTAGGGTCTAGAAAACAATGGTCAGGGAAGCAAAATAGATATTGAGATGAGTGAGAAAAATATGCATTTAAATTGTATCTGATAATAGAATGTTCTGCCAATAAAAATCTTTAAAATGAAATGTAAGCATAATTAATTTGAGTGGGATCATTAAGGTAGTTTCATAATTTAAGGTGAAGCAGGAAAATAATTACCTCCCATCATCTTTAAGCTATGTTGACAAAGTTTAAATGTTACATAATTTAAGAGGAAGGATTCAATACATTTTATATTTCATGAGATCTTTTTTTAAGATTTAGAGCAGCATCTAGGATTTCTTTGCAGTAATAAAGACAATGATCCATTATGTTCTTCTATTACTAATTATTCTGTAAAGATTGTCTGTTCCAAAAGATAATTAGAAAGGGTGAAATTTAATTCCATTAAACAGAACTCAGCTGGGACATAATGAAATTTTGCTGTGAAGTTGAAGACTTTGAAGCCAAATAAAAAGCTTTTACTTAGATAGAGAAAATGAGATTATAAAACTCACACCTTATTCATTCAGGGCACATTCAAGACATAGTAGGACAGGATTATGTTTACTCCTAATGAGGTTTAAGTGTTTAGTTAGCAAAATGCTCCCAAAGTATGTTTCTTCTCTGACCTTCAAATGAGAATTTTCATGATGAAGGTACTTCTGGATTCTAGGTTTGTTCACTCATTTATTTAACCACAGTATCTACTCTGCACCCAACTTGAGACAAGGTACTAAAGGTACCAAGATTAATAGGAAGGCAGTGCTGCTCTGAGGACCCCACCTCTGGTCTTCTGTGATGGTCACCTGAGTCTGTTTCATGTTCACCATGAAGACCTGAGCTCAACAGTGTTTTCAGCCCTTGCTTTCTATGGCTGAGGGGTTTGCACAGCTGGAGAGGACTCAGTCCCTGCTTTCACAGAGCTCATCGTCCAGCAGAGGCAGACGTGTGCACTTACAACTATGACAAAATTCTAATAGTTACAAAGGTCTTTGATTCCTTTTCTGCACCCTTGTCTATCACCTTTACTCACCCTTGCACCATGCTCCCTATAGTGTCCTTAGCTCTTAACACGTTTTCTCCCGTATACTGGAGGCAACACATGGGAAAGGTTGATGGTGCTCACCTCTGCGTTCTTTATATTGAGTACCTGCCTTGTACATAGTAGGTGCTCAATGAGTGAATAAGAGAATGATGACAGGCTGTTAGTGAGAACTAGCTCTCCCAGCGAAGACAATGACCACTCTAACCCATGACTATGTGAAAACACAGAGCTCTAAGGACTTAATTTTTCAAAAAGCACACAGTTGTTAAAAGCAGAAACAGGCTTTGAAATCCGGTCTAAATGGCTCTAAAGCCCTGTTCTTTCCAAATACTGAAAGAGCTGTGCCACTGAAGGTGGCTCTAGGCAATTGAGAACACGAGGCCAGTTGTGTGTGTGTGTGTGTGTGTTTAATAATAGAACATTTCCTTTTGTGCTGCATGGAGCAGAGTGGAGGAGGGGCCCCTAACACAAATGGTATTTACAGGAGTATGAAGATGGACCTAAGAGAAGTGAGCCTTTACAGAGAATATAGATACATAATTAAAAACAAACAAACCCCAGCTGCTGTTACTTCATTGCTCACTAAGCCTAGCAGTGAAGGAAGAATCCCTTATCCAAAGGAGAGTAAGAGTTTATAACTCCTAACAACACCAAAACAACTACTGGGAGAGGAAGCCAGTTTCTAGAGCCCTGCCTTTAGGTTTAAGAGATCTTTGGCATGGCTTATATTAAATCAATAGTGGGTGTGTGAATTAGTGGGGTCTCCTCTCAAAAATATACTTTTCTTTTTAATCCTCACCTGAGGATATGGAGATACACACACCTACACACACACACACACATTTTAGAGAGAGAGGCAAAAAGAGAGAGAGCAAGAGAGAGACACTGATGTGAGAGAGAAACATCGATTGGTTGCCCCAACCAGGGATCAAACCCACAATCTAAGTGTAAACCCTGACTGGGATTCAAACCTGCAAACTTTTGGTATAAGGGATGATTCTCCAACTAACTGAGCTGTGTGGCCAGGGCAAAATATATACTTTAGATGGTCAATTTGAAATGCCAATTTATTTCTTTGTTCCCTAAATTAATTGAAGTTTGTAGGCCTTAAATATAAGGATGGATGGTATTGTAGCAGATTAAATTTTGGCTCAGGGTTACTTGTACCTCAAGACCCCAGTATAGTACCTGAAGACCCTGAGTTATTGAGGATGTCTGTTCATTCTCCATAATGTCTCATTTGGACACTAGTCATTTGAAGACTATATTCACTTGGCTCCCAAAATAAAGAGGGCCCAATGCTATATATTTGAGACCCATGTAAAAAAAAAAAAAAACAATTCTGTTGTGTTGCACCTATTGAGGCTAATGGAATAGTGTTCTCTCTCTCTCTGCCTGTATAGTAGGAAGACAATGGCCTTCAAAGATGTCTACATCCTAATCTTCAAAATTGTATATTTGTTACATACATGGCAAAGGTGAATTAAGGTTGCAGATGTAATTAAGGTTGCTATTCAGCTGACCTTGAGATAGAGAGATTATCCTGGATTATCCACATGGGCCCCATGTAATTATAAGGGGCCTCTTTATGAGTGAAAGAGAAAAGTAAAAGAGAGAGAACCAGATAAATTGCAGGAAGAGAAGGTCTTGACCTAACATTGCTGACTTTGAAGAGGAAGAAGGAGGCCCTGAACTAAGGAAGTGGGTGGTCTCCAGAAGTTAGAAAAGTCAAGGAGATTCTTTCCTAGAGCCTCCAGAAAAAAATACAGCCTTGTCAATAACAATTAGACTTGATTTTAGTCCAACAAAACCTAGTTCAGACTTCTGACCTCCCAAAGATAAATTCATGTTCTTTTAACCCACCAGGTTGCAGTAATTTGTTATAGCAGCAAGAGGAAACTAATACACCCTGGGAGCAATTGACAGTCCTCTTACCATTACAGTGAAACCAATGGCACAGAGAGCAGAGAAGAAATAAAGAAGCTGGGCCCATGGTGAACAATGTTCCTTACAGAAGGATTCCAAATAATAAATGTAGAAACAATGAGGAAAACAGAAAACCACCTTAAGAACATCTTAGTAATAATTGCTACAAAGAAGATCCAGTGATGAATGTGAAAATTAGTTAGTGAAGGTTTAATGAAAAATAAGATATTTGCATAGCTTTAAAGTATCTCTACCCCAAAATATTTATTAACTAGATAGTTTTAACATATGTCTGTAAATTCATTGATATTCCTTCCTTTAGGAGGCGGAGATCAGCCCACCTTCCCTAGAAGTATGGGCTGGGCTTAGTGACTTCTTTTTTAAAATTGAATATGGAAGGAGAAACTTGTAACTTTAGAGTAGCAAGACACAAACTGAGCAACATTCTGCAAATTCCTGACCAGTACTCTTCAAAAATGTCAAGGTCATGAAAATCCTGGAAAAACTGAGACTGTCACTGGCCTTTATAATGTTGAGGAATGCTCCCTCTAGTCCCATTTTGCTAAGTGTTTTTATCACAAATGGGTGCTGTACCTTATCAAAGGCTTTTTCTGCATCTATTGATATGATCATGTGATTTTTGTCTTTCATTTTGTTTATGTGGTGTATTACGTTTATTGATTTGCGAATATTGTACCATCCTTGCATCCCTGGGATGAATCCCCCTTGATCATGGTGTATGATCTTTTTAATGTATTGCTGGATGCAGTTTGCCAATATTTTGTTGAGGATTTTAGCATCTAAGTTCATCAGCGATATTGGCCTAAAGTTTTCTTTCTTGGTTATGTCTTTATCTGATTTTGGGATTAGGATGATGCTGGCTTCATAAAAAGAGTTTGGGAGTCTTCCATCATCTTGAATTTTTTTGAATAATCTGTGAAGGATGGGGGTTAGCTCTCCCTTAAATGCTTTGTAAAATTCTCCTGTGAAGCTGTCTGGTCCAGGGCTTTTATGTGTTGGAAGCTCTTTGATTACTGTTTCAATTTCATCAGCTGTTATTGGTCTGTTCAGGTTTTGTGCTTCTTCTTCTTTCAATTTTGGAAGATTATATTTTTCTAGAAATTTGTCCATTACACCTAGGTTTTCAAATTTCTTGGCATATAGTTTTTCATAGTAATTTCTTACAATCCTTTGTATTTCTGTGGTATCGGTTGTAATCTCTCCTCTTTCTTTTCTGATTGTGTTTATTTGGGTCCTCTCTCTTTTTTTCTTGATGAGTTGGCTTAAAGGCCTGTCGATTTTATTTATCTTTTCAAAGAACCAGCTCCTGGATTTATTGATCCTTAGAATTGTGCTTTTAGTCTCTATGTCATTTAATTCTGCTCTGATATTGATTATTTCCTTCCTTCTACCTGCTCTGGGCTGTCTTTGTTGTTGTTCCTCGAGTTCTTGTAGGCGTTAGGTTAGGTTGTTTATTTGAAATGTTTCTACCTTTTTTAGGTAGGCCTGTATCGCTCTGAACTTCCCTCTCAGGACTGCCTTTGCTGTGTCCCATAAGTTTTGGATTGTTGTGTGTTCATTTTCATTTGTTTCTAGAAACTTTTTGATTTCTTCCCTAATCTCATTGTTGACCCATTCATTGTTTAATAGCATGCTATTCAGTCTCCATGAGTTTGAGTGTTTGAGGTTTTTTTCCTTGAGGTTGGTTTCTAGTTTCAGTCCCTTGTGGTCAGAGAAAATGCTTGATACGATTTCAATTTTCTTGAATTTGTTGAGACTTGTTTTGTGTCCTGTCATGTGGTCTATCTTTGAAATTGTTCCGTGTGCATTTAAAAAGAATGTGTATTTTACTTCTTTGGGATGAAAGGCTCTATATATATCAGTTAAGTCCATTTCATCTAGGGCTTTGTTCAATGCCACAGTATCTTTGTTGATATTTTGTTTGGAAGATCTGTCCATTTTTGACAGTGGGGTGTTAAAATCCCCTACTATAATTGTGTTGCTGTTAATATCTTTTTTGAAGTCCTCCAAGGTCTTCTTTATATATTTGGGTGCTCTTATGTTGGGTGTATATGTATTGCCTTTTCCTTTCGAATTGTTGAACTTGTGTAAACAAGGAAGAAAACTGGCATCAAAAGGAAAGATCTTTCAAAAAGGGAGAAGAAAAATAATTTTGATTCCACAGCAAGATGGTTTCTTGATGTTCATTGCATATGCCAACCAGGCCCGTTGAGTTCCCCTTAGATTTAAAAAAGCTCAAAAAGCTCTCCTCATATTGAGAATTAAATAGATTGCAGTACTCATAGTTCAAGAAAGGGGCAGCAACTCTGCAGACATCTAAAGAAAACACTGGAGAAACTCAAAGGGAATGAAATGACATACTATGCACTCAGATTTACTGTGCTAAATGACTTAACATTTAACAAAAATGTGAATAAATATGCACACGTCAGGCTTCTATGAACATTCTCCTCACAGTGCAGATACATTTAGTGTTGGACTGGTCCTGAGCAGCATCGTTCTAAGGTGCCAGTAAGCACTATTTCCGTTTTGCTTCTTTTCTTCCTTTGTTGCTGTATATTTCAACAGGAAGCCCTGGCAGCTGTTGGTTAACGGATGTCTTTTGTTAGGGATCAGGTGGCTCCAGTTCACCACAATCACAGTCAAAACTACCGTCCATCTTACTCTGATACAACGGGACTTCTCCGACTCATCAAGGGAGTGCAGGGCCCGCAGGCAGCCCACAACGTCAGCTCAGGTCTCGGCTGTGCTGTTGGCAGCGGAGTCTCCGAGGCTCTCGCTTTGCCGCAGTCGCCGCCATGTAACCCCCGCATGTGTTACCTTTAATATTAGGTTTTTAAAAGCTATTTATTTGAAAATAGATAATGACACACAATGGAAATTACAAAGACAGAAAAATGATGTTGGAAAAGAAGGTTTAATGACATAGAAAGATCCTTATATTTTTTAAGTAAAAAATTAGTTTAAAAATATCACATACATTTACCTGGCAGGGGAGATACCATGATCACGAAGGTGGTTTTCCCAGGGCGAGCTCTATCTAGTGCACTCTGGACGTGCCGACCCCTGCGATTTCCCCAGATGTGGGAAACTTGACTGCATAATTGATGGTGGTGGGAGACTGCTTTCACGCTCCCCCCTGGGGAAAAAATATAACCTATAACACGATCTATTTTTCTATAAACATATACTATACATTTTTAAAAGAGAGTTTATGTACCAAAATTTTATCTGTGGTTATTTTTTGTGAAGTAGGATTACATGTGATTTTCATGGTTTTCTTCATCTGTACTTCCTAAATTTTCTATAGGATACATATGCGTACATTGATTTTTGTATTAAGGTTTTTCTGCAAATACATGGAAAGTGGTCTAAGAAAATGGCAGTCAGTATATCTCAGTCAGTCTCTGTTATTTATCATCAAAACTGTTTATGGAGAGCCTGTCTGGACGTGCTGTCCTGCTTGTCTTCAAGTTTACCGGTGCCACCAGCCCACGCATGTCACAGGCTTCGGTGAGCTGTTCTTGAAAAGACCATCTTTGATCCAGGCCCACAGCCATAGGGACCGGACTTTGAATTGGTGTTGCTTATGGTTAGAAACAAAAATAAGTCTTTTGTTGGAAACAGCTCTATTTTTATTGACATAAAGAGGACTTTAAACGGACAATGTGCAAAAGATCCATAGCAGGCTTCATGGGGGAGGGGAACCCCTCTCTCACTTATTAGAAGTAGTTTGAGAACTTTTGCTCAGTCACTGATTGTAGAAGAATTCAGCCCTGGGCTGATGAAATTCAAAGCCAGATCAATTCATTTGGACAGGGGAAACATTCCACAAAAAAGCTCATTTGCTAACTAATGCAGGTTTGCGTACCTGTTTCAGAATCTTGGTGGCATCTCTGCCTTTTACCCTGGCCTCAGGATCCCTTGAGATAGAAGTCAGAGAAGCAGGTATCAGTGGAAGGATATTTTAAGACTGGCCCATACATGGCTAATTAATACCTGATTGGATTTTGTTAAATCCCCATTTCCTTCTGAATTATATCCAGCCTTTTCCTCTAACCCCTAAAAATTTTAAATTACTGTATAAAAAACAAAAATTGAAGCTGAGAGCCTTAATTACATCTTACTTGTGCAGTGGTGTTTGAAAATAGTGTGTTTACCTTTTTTCTTACACTCACTTAAGTTGTTCATGCATTGTCAGCCAGGCAAAACGTGTGCAAATCTAGGCCCAAACTTACAACCTCAAACAGGGAAAAGATTCCCATGGGGAAAGATGATATTCACATTACATAAGTGATCCTAAAGCAAAGCCTGTTCATTTAGGTGGAAAATATAAATCAAACCCTGAGAACAGATTATAGCAAAGGCGTGTTTCCGAAGCGAGGGCAAACGCTGGGTGCCGAGTGTCCATGTCTGCATCAGGGCCACTGGTCCTGAGTTCTCTTCCACAAACAGCTGAGTGACCCCAGACCCGTTGTCCCTTTCCACACGTCCTCCCATTTCAGGCTAAAGGGAAACAGGAGAGTTTTGACATCAGTCACAAATGCGTTTGAAACCTCTCACCATTAACCATGTGACCTCAGGCAACTTAGCAAATCCTTTGGGCCTTGTTTCCTGGTCTGTAGTGTTAGAAATAGTAGGACATTCCTCACAGGTTGTTGGGAGGGTTCGTTGTGGTTATATGTAAAATGCCAGGCACCTTTGAAATTGTAACGATTATCATCATAACCTTTACACCCATGGACTGACTCTCCATCTGAAAATATGGTTCCTGACACTCTGTTGTGAAATATTTAAAAGGAACAAGCACACAGCTGAGGGCAAGAGATCTTTTTCTCTATTACGTAAGCAGAAAGAAACACCTGAATATGAACAGTGTCGGCAGCACTAACACAACATTCTAATGATCAAGTACTGTCTGGCTAAAGATACGGAAAATTCTAATAGTGATGAGGTATTAACATTGAAATTTGACTCACCTCTGTGTTCCATCGCCTTAAATCCATTTTGGAAATAGGCAGTACTTAAATAAACAAACAGTCAACTCTTCCCTGGATGTTTGGGTGAAAGCAGGTGACAGTTGAGAAGACATGGGTCAATGTGTGTGTGAGAGTTAAAAACAAACGTCTTATAAGATAAATAACTTGAGCAATGAATACCGGTCTTTCTTGAATAGACACCTACATCATCTGGCTGTCTGCTCTGGGGGTCTCTTTGTTCTGTTACCAACATTAGGATAAGTTGTAAAGCACAGTCCTCCTGGGTCAGCTACTTTCTCTGCCTTTCCCTTACCCATCTTCCTTTCCATCCCTTTTCTGTGCAGGGGGATTCTCTTTCTCTTGACTAGGCTTCTTGTCACAATCTTGGCTCTCCTTCTCTTGCTTGCCCCCAGCTCCATATTGGCTTTCACATTACCTTGCCCTGAATCCTCACCATTAGTAGGCGTTCAATAGCATCTTCTGTTGGAAAAGGCCAGAGCATCTGATGTTACCCAAATGCCTTCCCTGTCTGCTCTCCACACCAGCCTTATGTATGTCCTTCCTAACTGGTTCTTTGGAGGGACTGCTGAGGGCACTGCCTTTTAATTGAGAGTCACTTCTTCTCCTTAGCATCATTAATGGAACATTCAAGTTGAGCTCCAAACTTATATTTGGATGACTGTGTTGAGGTGAAATTTTTTCCTTGTTCAGTCTGCTCTGTCCGCCCACATCATTACAGAGCTCAAGGCATCCCATATTGTAGTAAGTTGTGCCTTCCTCCAGAGTAATGCTGGATTATCCACAGGCAAATTAAGTATACACTTAGGGCTCTGCAAAGCAGAGGCGTTAAACAAAACAAACTACTAAAAACACCAACACCAAAAACAAACAAACAACTACAAAACAGAAACAGCAATTAGAAGTTCTGGAAAGAAGCAATTTTAATTTAGAGCACTTCACTTTCGTGTCTTCAAAACATTTAAATTGTAGTTTGAATTACATGTGCGAAGGGAACACCGCAACCTACCAGGATTTAGAACCTACTCAAGTCATCCTCTGTGTCTGCACTTGATGCAGGATTGCTAAGTGAAGTCTCTGCCAGTCCTCTGCAACCTTACTCAAAATCAAGTGCTTGTGCACAGGGACATTTTTTCGGGAGTGAAAGCCCAAGGACTCTGAGAGCCTGGATGGGTTAAGAAACCCTGCTCTCCTGAGCTAGAGGATGGGACTGTTTGTTTCCTCTTTCCACGTCTGGGGCTGAGGAGGTGTTTCAGAGCTGGCATTGCAATTCTGATAGATACGCAGTGGGTCCTTCTCAGTATTAAGGATTTTTTATTTTTGACACTTTTTATGTATTCATAGAGAGGTAATTAGTAATTCTGCAACCTTACTCTGATTATTTAACATTTGGTCTCTAATACACACACCCACACACACATACTTGTTTCTTTTTAAATTAGTAAATGCTTTCTAATACTTTGAAAGTTTCAAAAAGCCCTAGCATCGGACTTGGTCAAAAGGTCATTTGCTGTGCTTTGACATTGGGGTTTGCTATTTCCAAGGTTAGAACTGTTTATAGGTGCTCCATCTTCTCATTTGTCCGTTTAAAATCAACCTGTTATTGTTTTGTGTATTTTTAAACGTGCAAGTGTTGCTGAGAGGTAAAATAAAACCAGAGAATTTTATCCCCATTTA
Organism: Macrotus californicus; assembly: GCA_007922815.1. Lineage (NCBI taxonomy): Eukaryota > Metazoa > Chordata > Mammalia > Chiroptera > Phyllostomidae > Macrotus > Macrotus californicus. The sequence continues at coordinate 27,051 of VMDR010006689.1, forward strand.
TCAGATATTGTTCAATATCCATGTGTGCTAGAGTCCTCTGGGAAGCCTGTTAAATATGTGGAGTCCAGAGCCCCACCCACAGAGGGCAAGATAACTGGTCCAGAGGCTGAATTTTTAACAAGGACCTCAGCTGACTCTGAGTAAAATACTTTGACTTTGGAAAACACTGCTTTACATTGGTTCACTCTCTCCATTAATATTTATTGAGACTTAAATGTAAATCTAGGTGGGAAATGAGCATGTATAATTCTGAAAACTTTCCCTTGAATCTGCATTTCCATGAGGGAAAGCAAATGTGGAAAACTGCTCTAGGGGAAAAGCCACCAGCTCTACTTAAGACTGGTGCTGCTTCCTTAGCTTTGGTTTTGAACATGTGGGTAATTCTCTAAACTAGTCCGGGGAAACCTAAGTGGCACTGTGGAAAAACTTCTGGCTTTATTATTTGCTTTGTCTGTGGTGCCAGAGCACATTCAATTTTAATGCTGAAATTTGGAAGACACACCACCAGTGGATTTCTGAGGATGATGACAGAGGTTAGGACACTTGGCCACTCTGTGTGTAAGCTTGTTTGTTTGTTTTTAATTCAGGCAGCTCCATTCTAAGTGTGCCACAGCTCTGGCCTGTCGTTGAAGATCAACATGTTGATAGTACACAGCCTTTCTCCCCATACACACTCTTAACAAGGGGGACTGCGCTTGGTCTTGTTTTGTTTGTTTTAAGAACATTCCTCAGGTACTTGTATGTGATAACTACAGCTAGTTGATTTTGCATATGTTTCATGTGGTTCTCACAACGACTGCAAACTAGGGCTGTTGTTACATCTTATGACATATTATTATGATGACAACAAAAATGGTACCCCATGCCCCCCAAGGACTGCAGCCCGATGTTCTGCAGCTCGATGCTCTGCACAGCTCTCTCCTTGTCTCCTTGAGCAGCTCAAAGGTGCAAGGTGAGCACCATTTCTTTGATGTAATGAGAATAATAAACACATTAATATCTTAAAGGGAAAACTAAATAAATTAGTGTTTTTCTTATTCCACAGAGAAGAAATCTGAACTAGGCTACAAATGACTTGCCCAAAGTCATAGCCAGTACTGGTAACAACTGGGATTTGAACACCTGTCTAGTAACTTTGCATCCCAAGGCTTGTGCAACAAGTTGTGCAACAGATTGCGCTCCAGGCCTGTTATGGATATTTCCCCATGGCTGGTCACCTCCTCTGCAAAACAGAGGGTGCTGCTCAAGGAGAGCAGGAGGTCTCCTGGGGAAGTTTCTTCGAAAGGAGACCAGGAGCTCCTTGAAGGAAGCAATCTTGCCTTATTCTTAATTGTGTCCTTTGTGCACGTGTAGCCCAGTATCTACCACAATAAGTGCATCTCCCTCTATATTCATTCAAATGGCACATTTGAATATAATATCATCTGTTTCCTTAATTTTAGTACCAGAGCAACCATAGTGATGGATAACATAAATGAGATCCTTGCCAATTGCTCACAGACAGAACCTGTATGGACTGAATGTTTATGTTCCATCACCCCTACCCTTCCATTCATAATTGAATCCTAACCCCACTGTGATGGTATTTGGAGGTGGGGCTTTGGGAGGTAATTAGGTTGGGATGACTGAGGGTGAGGTCCTCATGATGAGATTACTGCTCTCTCTCCATCGGCAAGAAAAGCCAGGAAGAGGGCTCTTACCAGGAACCTGAGTGGCCAGAACCTTGGTCTTGTACTTGCCAGGCACCAAAACTGTGAGAAATCAATTTCTGTTGTTTTAAGCCACCCAGTCCATGGTATTGTTTTATGGCAGTTTAAGCTGGTTAAAACAGTCCCTATGAGCTGATACTATTTATTAATGAGGAAATTGAGAGACAGAGAGCGTAACAACTTTCTCAAAGTTACACAGCCTGAACTTGGACCAGGCTAGTCTGACTCCCTGAGGGAATGGCATTTGCTAACCTGTTTCCCTGCGCTTGGCTGTCTGAGTGGGAACTGGAACAGAGAGCAATACCCTGTTGCAGCAATATTGGAGTAAACAAAGGTCAAAAAGAACATTAGTTATAAGTGGAATATAAATTGAAGTGTAGAAATATTGTCAGCAATATGGTGAAACGTAGTTCACAGGCAGAACTGCAGACTAAAACTTGTATTGATTCACCGGCAGGCACTGATGCTAACAGTTTCCCATCCCCCTCCCTAATTCTGATCACCAGTTTCTTGGGCTTGCTGTGCAATAAATGCTGCTTCCAGGGAACTGCTGATTCTGAGACATGAACAAGAGCTCACCAAGAACTCTGGCTACCAAGATCTCTTGTCTCGTCACCCTCTGGCTACAGAGGACTAGTCACCAAATCACAGACTTGAAACTTAGCAGCTCTGAGTGCCTTTCTACCTACCCATCTGCCTTGTGTTATGTGGTTTTAGGAAAGCCACGATCTCTACCTCTGATTGCTTACTTTCAAAATATGAGATTATAGTAGATCCTGCCTCAAGGAAACAGCCAAGATCAGCTCATAGAAATGACCAAAATCTAGATACACTTGCAGAGTCCTGTAGTTGATAAGGAATGACTGTCAGCGGGAAGTGCTCTCAGGCAGGAAGAGTCCAGTAGTAGACCTGGCCTTGCACTCCACTCTGCCACTTCCCAGCACGGCGCCTTGGGGCAAGTTACCTAATCTGCATGTGTACCTCGATTTCCTCACATATAAACAAGGAATATGAAAACCTGCCTTCAAGCATTGTCATTGGATTAAATGAGATAACTTGTGTCTGGCACATAACAACGCACAAATAAGCTTTGCAAAGGCTTTTCTTTTTGTTGTCTTAACTAGACAAAGATGAATCTCCCCCTGCCCCCGACATACATTTCTATAGAAAGATAACAGTACATGCTTTCAAAATAAACCTGAACCTGACTTCCACAGAACAATAGACAAAGGTAGGGCACTAGAAAATCTTTTAGGATTTTTTTAGGTGAGCTCTCTATTAGCCTGTGTTAAGCAAAAACCTTTTACTCCTAAGAAGGAAGAGAAAAGGGGAAACTGGCCTCTTTAAACAATGAGGGATATATATTTTTTGTCAGTTTCTTAAAGAGGCTTTTCTTATACAAACAAGAGTATTTGCTGGTCAGTCCCTAGATTTTTTTCCCCTTTTGATGTATATTTAAAAAATTAAAAGGAATATTCTTAGAAAGACATCTGTGCCTGGGTGACTCACATTTGATCAATCCCTGTGAACTGAGCTTTTCAGGGGATGTGCAATTATTTGCTCAGTTAGGCTTAAACTTTTTATTTATCTAATCACCCCCCTGTAATGCTTTGATCTGAACCTCCAAGGCCTATTTTTCAAGCACTTTAGCTACATCTTTTAAATCTTATGGTCTAATCAACCCCAGCCCATAAAACATGCAATGTCCTGTTTAATGCATCCTATTAGGAAATCAGCTGCCACATGGATTTTGAAATCTGCCACTTTGTGACTGGGTGAGCTGTTTGGAAGTGTCATTAATGTCATTATTCTGGGAAGGCAGGAGAGAACCGGCAGCTAAGTGTACCCTCTGCATCCCGGCTGGCTTCTCCCTAATGCCTGCCGAGTGAGTCAGAGGTGAATCACCGATCTCTGCAGGTGTACGCTCGGGCGGGCGTCCTGGAAGCCTTCCACATCCCAGCGGGGGCAAATATTTACTTCATTAGTTCATGGGGTTACTCAGTAGATCCAGCCAACTTAATCTGACTGTATAATAGTATAAAGATATATGTATGTGCATGTGTATATGTGTATATTTATGTATATGTACATATTTATGTATATGTATATGTATGTATTTATATGCTAGGAATGCACTGCAACTTAGAAGTTGAAAAATAAAACCTGTTATTGAGTAATTAAAACATGGTCAATACGAAGTCTTTGGAAAGAAAAATAATTCCTATGTATGCCATTTTTTGTTTGCAAACAGACTTTGAGAGAGGATGCTCCAGATCTTTTTTCCTGTGGAAACAAGTAAATATAAATATAAAAACAAATGAATTCCTTTTCTTTGTTAATCTTTGGATAAACCTTACTTTTATAGGATAGTGGTGACTAATGAAGATAACAGCTGTCAATTAAACAAACAAGATGAGAGAATATGGCAATGCAGCCACAATGTGTACATGTGCTGAATACTGCTGGTCAGTAATCAAGACTCATGACACAACATAGTACATAATAGTAATAGCTAACTTTTGAGTCCTTCCTGTTCCAGCACCATTGAAAATGCTCTACATATATTAGTTCTTTCAAATATCAGAACAAACCTATAACATCGATACTATTATTGCCTCTATTTTACAGATGAGAAACTCTAGGCAGAGAGAATTAAATAAACTGCATAATGTCACACACATATAACAAATGATGAAGCCAGAATTGAAAACTAGCCTGTCAGACCCCAGAGCCTGCATCGTAAAACACTATGCTATTATGGTCAAAAGACAGATTTTTAAAACAACCCAGCATAATCTATATATCCAAATAATACTACACACTCCAAATAGTTACCTATGTATACTCTCTACTTATTCCAAATGTTGCCGAGATTCATCAAATCCAGAACTCTCTTTTTAAATTTTCTTTTTTTGATTTTTTCCTTAGAGGCCATGGCTTGTCCTAAATATCACCAGTAAAAGTTTCACTCTTTGAAGTCAGATTTAATTTTTGGAAACAGTCCAAAGTAATTCAGAACCCAGGTTGGCAAAGAGAGAAGAAATCAAGTTTGCTAAGATGGCTCTACATTAAACTGTTTCTAAAGGTAATTTTTGAACAGGGATTCTAAAATTCCAAAAATATTTTGTGTAATGTCAGCATCATCAAAAGAGATGTCGAAAGCTTGCAGAGGTCATTCTGAAGAGCAGTGGATCAACAGCGAACAGTGGCACAGATGTGCCTGATACAGGGATTCATTCTCTAAACATATGAAACCACTCTATTAGGTCATGATTCAAGGGATGCTACTTGGCTACTGACCTGTCAGAAGCCCTTTTGATTCTTTTCTGTATCCAAATTTATAGAGAGATTATATATATTCCAACTTTATATAGTCAATGTCCTGGAGAGAAAGAGACTCCACCTGGACAATTTACAAGGTTCCTCTTCCTGTACACGGTACTCCCATGGGTGCTCTACCGACTGAACCCCACAAGAATCTAGACAGCAAGGAGACTGTCCATTAGGCTGTGAAGATCACCTTTCTGGGCACAGGGCAGAGTAAGGACAGTCCCAGAAGGGCAAATGTCCAGCACAGAGATCAGCTATATTCAGGGGACTGCCTGAATATGATTAGCAAAATCTGGATTTTCACTTTCTTCTCAAGCTTCTTTTCTATCTGGATCACACTTTTCTAGAAGACACGAATAGGCACAAAGTGAAGATGTTTCATATACAGATTGTTTTCTGGTTACGAAACTGGTCTTGTGGTGGGAGGAAAGAAAGAATTTGTTCTTTGTGGAGTGTCTGCTACGTATCAGGTGCTTAACTTGTATTTTTTTAAAGTCTCATTATATGAAGATATATGAAAATACAAAGTGACTTTATATTTTGGACTTTCTCCCCAAATCTTATATCTACAGTCTAATGATGAGAAAAACATCAGACTGATGTCTATTGAGGGACGTTTAACAGAGTATTTAAGCAGTAACCCTCAAAATTATCAAGGTCTGCAAGTACAAGGAAGTCTGAGAAATTGTCACAGCCAAGAGGAGCCTTGGAGACATGACCAATAAATGTAACATGGTGTCCTAGATGCGATCCTGAAACAGAAAAAGGACATCAGATAAAAACAATGGAAATCTGAATAAAGAGTGGACATATTTAATAATAATATGTTCATATTGGTTCATCAATTGTAATGATACTAAACAAATGTAAGATGTTAATAATAGTGGAAACTGGATGTAGGCTACATGAGAACTCTTTGTACTACCTTCGGGATTTTTCTATAAATCTAAAATTTTTCTAAATAAAAATTTTATTTAAAAATAAAAGGCCAGTGCTTTGCTTTACTTGGAGAATAAGAATGAGGTGGAGGACGAGGCAGAAGAGGAAAATACTCTACTTCTTAGTGTTTCCTATCTGGTTATTGTTCCACCACAATCCCCAGCCAGCCCAGTGGTGGTCAGGAGGTGCTGTCACTACGTGACGGAGCACCTTAAGCAAATTGCTTAAATGCTCTCACCTTAGGATGTGAAGTGTTGTATTAGACTACTGAGGTTTAAGTTTCCTGAGGCCACAGGACATCAAACAACACTCATTTAATCTGAAAGACACCAGTAATAATTCTCTTAAAAAATTACTCCCCCATCTTTTAAAAAGGCAAAAAAGGTGATATTTGCATATAAAAATAAAATAAGAACACTTAAGCAAGTATTATAACAATTAAAAATTAAGACTATATTTCATTTTACTAACAGAAAAAATAAATTCTACACCTAAAGACAGTTTTTAACACTGAAAATTTACCAGAAGATTATTGTCTTATTAGTAAATGTTCTTCTATTCACGCCAACCACTCATATCTCTATATAGGACATTTGTGTGTGCATCAATATACATCACACCACTGTCTTTGAAGTGTGTGCCTATGGGGAATAGGAGAGCCACCTTTTTGTAGACAGGCTTCTGGTCTACCATCATAGCTCTAGCGGTTCTGTGAAGGGGCCTTACATTTTATTTTACTTTGTATTGAGCCCAAGCCTCTCTTGGGATCTGAGGAGCTTGTATTTGGAAGATCCAAGGCAGATGGAGTGCCTGGTACCCATCAACCTTGCCTATATAGGGTCAAGTCCCTGACATAGGCTGCCAGTCCCTGCTAAGTCAGCTTATTCCTGGGCTGATATTTCTGTCTAAATTGTAGAAACTACAAATAAATGGAAGCACATATTGTGTTCATAGATAGGAAGAATTAACATCATTAAAATGTTCCCAGAGCTATCCAAAGCTACCTATAGATTCAATGTAATTCCTATCAAGATTTCAATGATGTATTTCACAGAACTAGAAAAAATATTTCAAAAATTTATATGGAACCACAAAAGGCCCCACATAGCAACAGCAATCCTGAAAAAGAAGAACAAAGTTGAAGGAAAACCATGCTACCTAATATCAAACTATACTATAAGTTCATAGTAATCAAAACAGACTGGTACAGACTAGCATAAAAACAGACACATAGATCAATGGAACAGAATAGAGAGCCCATCTACACCTTTAAATAAGCCTACACCTTTAAAGTCAATTAGTATCCAACATAAGAAGCAAGAACATACAATGGGCTAAAGATAGTTTATTCAATAAATGGTATTGTGAAAATTGGACAGATATATACAGAAAAATGAAAATAGACTGCCTCCTTACACCATACACAAGAATAAATTAAAAATGGATCAAAGACTTAAATGTTAGACCTGAAAGCATAAAAATCTTAGAAGAAAATATAGGCAGCAAAATCTCAGACATTGCTTGTAGAAATTTTTATTGTATATATTTCCCCAGACAAGGGAACCAAAAGAAAAAATTAACAAATGAGACTACAGCAAACAGCAAAGAAAATCATCAACAAAATAAAAACATGATCCATAGACTGGGAGAATGTATTCACTGATACATCTGATAAGGGGTTAATATCCAAAATGTATAAAGTACTTACAAAACTCAACACCAAAAAAACAAACAACCCAATTAAAAAATGGGCAAAGGACTTGAATAGACACTGCTCCAAAGAGGACATACAGATGGCCAATAGACATATCAAAAGATGCTCAACATCACTAAACATCAGAGATATGCAAATTAAAACCATCATGAGATACCATCTCACACCTGTCAGAATGACTATCATCAATAAATCAACAAACAACAAGTGCTGGTGAGGATGTGGAGAAAGCAGGACCCTTGTACACTGTTGGTGGGAATGAGGACTAGTGCAGCCACTGTGGAAAGCAGTGTGGAGATACCTCAAAAAATTAAAAATGGATCTGCCTTTTGACCCAGCAATTCCACTTCTAGGAATATATCCAAAGGAATCCAAAACACTAATTCAAAAGAACATAAGCACCCCTGTGTTCATTGCAGCTTTATTTATAATCACCAAAATATGGAAGTAGCCCAAGTGCCCATCAATAGATGAATGGATAAAACAACTATGGGGCATTTACACAATGGAATTCTACTTGGCTGTAAAAAAAGAAGAAAATTTTACCCTTTGTGACAGCATGGATGGACCTGGAGATCATTATGCTGAGTGACATAAGCCAGATAGAGAAAGACAAATACCATATGATTTCACTCATATGTGGAATCTAATGAATGAACTGAACTAACAAGCAAAATAGAGACAGGTTCATAGATAGAGAACAGGTTGACAGCTATTGGGTGTGGTTAGGCGATGGAGATTTAGCAAAAATGAAAAAGGACTCATGGACGTGGACAACAGTGTGGTGATTGCTGGGGAGGGGGTGTAAAGGGACTAAATGGTAATGGGGGGAAGCAATAAGATTAAATTAAAAATTTAAAAAATTAAGTAAATATTTTTAAAATGAGGTAGATTTAGCTTTAAAAGAATAAAGAAATTTCTGTCTTTGTGTTAATAGCTTCCCAAACTGCCCACCCTACTCCTTCTTTGGGCACTGGGTAGGGTGCCTGGCCCTGCCTCACTGTGGATGATGTGTGCCCTGTGAACACACGGCAAGTGAGGTGCAGCACTGGCAGTGAGCTTCGGGTAGTTCCATTACAGGAAAACCTTGTTTTTTCCTAAGGCACACAACTGAGTAAAGAAGAGAAGCAGACAGATGGAGTGAGAAGTATGAGGACTTTGCACCCTGTAGAACTGGGTCTGGATTTGCCTTGGCTGTTGTATATCCTTGGGCCAGTCCCTTACTGTCTATTTTCTCATTTCAGAAATAAGGATGTGATCCAAAGATAGTGTCTAGATTTGCCTGACACCTGATGAGAGGTCAGCAGATGGCAGCTATTACTGGCAGCTACAGACATGGCCTCTTGTATGAGGCCATGAGTATTATCCTTTTTCTTTCTAGAACCCTGACCACACAATGGCCATACAGTAACTAACAGCACATTTTACTTAGGCATTTAGCTTTTTATTTTTCTTTGACTTCTATCCCCTTAATAGACTGATTCTGAGGATTGTTGAATTTCACGCAGTTATCTAGGAAAGAAGCACATGAGATATGCTAGGTAATATTTGTTCCATAAATGAATCAATGGACCTTTTGAGGGCAATTCCACAGCATGTGTACACATGAATGCAAAAGTGCATGTATCTAGCCCTGGCTGCTGTGGCTCAGTGGATTGAATGGTGGAATGGGAAGCAAAGGGTTGCCAGTTCAATTCCCAGTCAGGACACATGCCTGGGTTGCAGGCCAGGTCAGGTCCCCAGTAAGAGGTACACGAGAGGCAACCACACATTGATGTTTCTCTCCCTTTTTTTTTCTCCCTCCCTTCCCTTCTCTCTAAAAATAAATAAATAATCTTTTTTGAGAATTTATTTATTTATTTTTATAAATAAAATACTTTTAAAAAAGTACATGTATCCATGTACACCCATGCACATACAGACTTGTACCTTCAGCAGGCTTCTGCACACACACATGTATGAAGCTCAACAAACGCATCCTTATGAAAACAATACTGGCATATTCATGACTCAGTGAGCCAAGACGCAAGTCCTATGAATTTCAAATGCTTCTTTGCACTAACTTAAATACATTTTTAAAATGTGTGAGTGAATGGATGCTCTGAAATTGGATATTAAAGCATCCTACAAAATAAGTGCCAAAAATAGCTACATAGATCTGTGAACAAATTTCCAACAGTAAGTGGGCTTTTGAAGTTTCTAGAACATTGTTTCCAGTGCCTCCTTCAAACATGAAAGCAAAGATGTGCCAAATTCTAAAGTACTCTTCCTACTTCCATTAATAAGAATTCAATTCTGTCAAGATAATGCTATTCTAATTGCTCACCAAAAACAATGGCCACATCGTGTTTATTATTAGTTATTTTGAATGCTAATTAATCCATTCTGAAGCATTAGGTTCTAAAACTGCCTGCCATAGGTGCTGTATCCAAGGTTAATAGCTTCAGTGACCATTAACCTCCATCATCTCCCTGTGTCTTTTAGGTCACTGAGAGATATAAGGTCCGGCAGTGGCACATGTGACTATCAGTATTGCAGACACATGATCTGCTTGGGAAAATCCCCCCTATAAATGGCATTCATCAGGCTTTGATAGGCCAGGAATTCTGTATCAGTGATGTCCTTAATATAGATTAGAGACACATCTATGTCCTCCTACCTCCATAATTCTCATGGTGCACTGTCACACTCCATAATCCGCATTTTTCTGGTGCCTACCACTGTGCCTGACACAGAACAGGTCTTCACTAAAAGCTCTGCTCTTGGAAGGAGGAACTAGAGGAATGAATGGATAAAGTTTCACTGCTGGTCCCTCTGTGTTTCTTCATGCTTAGTACTCTACCTGTCCCCCCTGCTTCACTCAGGTTACCGATTCTGGCATTTACTTATCTCTTTGCAGCTTCATCTTCTCCAGGAAGTCCCTCCTAATCTCTCTGTCCACATCCTTAACCCACAGAGTCCACAGCTTCATCTTTTTTCAGAGTTCACATAATGTTTGGGTAATGCATTTGCCTTGAGCTGTCCCATGTTTTTATTGATTATCTCCCCGTCAACCTTTTCTAGAGCAGAAATTGTCTTCAACATCTTGAAAAAATGTTTAATGAGTGTTTAGTATTTAGATACAGGCCTGTAATCCAAAAGGTTTCATTTATACAAAGTAAAATTAGTAAAATTAAACAATGGTCCCATCCTCAGAATGCTGCTTTGGCAGAGAGGATGCGACCCAAAAAGCTATAGAACAAAGAGGGAAGTGAAGCATGCTGAAAGAGTAGTGGAGATGGAGTGATGATAGGAGAAGAGGAAGGTTCCATTATGTGTTTTGGATGGTGCAGTCAGGGTGAGTTGCTGGAGGAGGTGCCATGGGAGTCAGGCCTTGAAATATGACAGAAAAAGCACTCTTGGCAAAGGAGAAAATGTGCAAAGGCATGGATGGGTGGGGTGTATGTCTGGTGAATATTTGTACCACACTTTACGATTTTCAAATGACCTTCACACTCTTTCTCTCCTATGTTCTGCACAACAGCTGGGTGAGGACAATGCAGAGACTACCTGCCTGTTTCCATGGGGTTCAGAAAGGCTAAGGGATTGCCATAATGGTGATTGAACTAGGACATGACATGAATGGCAATAGATCTAAGGCCTGATGCCAGGTTCACAAGTAAAACACCTCTTTGGATACAGCAATGACCCCTGTTGAAATCAGTCTGTCCTTGCTAACTGATGACCAGTGGCTTGACTGGGGCAAATGATGCATTCCTTGCTTCTGGGAGGGCAACAGTTCAAGAGGCTCTGTGCGTGCTTGACATCACCAGATGCTGGAAGTGAATGTGTTTCATCAACAGTCCTGGGGGCCAACTCTGAACAGTGGAGGACCCTGTGAGACCACAGGAGAGGGAATGCCTTCTAATAATACCGAGCGTTGAAATTGCTGAGCCCTTGCTCTGAGCTGGTGGCCACTGTGCTCTGTGTATCGCATGGATTATCTCATTTTATCCTCACAGAGAATATATATGGCAGTTTTGCATCACCCCTTTAGAGGTTGGGGAAATTGAGGCTTAGAAAAAGTAAGGAAATGTTTCTCAGGTTCTCAGCCAGTAAGGGGTGGAGCCAAGATTCAGATCCAAATCTCACCGATGCCCTCTTAACCACTGGGCCAAGGGTTCTTCACAATTTGTGTACCATTCATCCCTTTGGTCATCTGGTGAAACCCATGGACCACTTCCAAGAAAAATGCTTTTTTAAATGTATAAAGTAGCATATGTAGGTTTATCAAAAAAACCAATTACATTCAAATTTAATTACCAAAATATGAAAAAGCAAAATTTTTACATAGTAACATATGTGCTTCTTTGTTAAGAGATATGAGCTGGCAGCAGGGTATGATTTGGAAGTCATGAAGGAAGTAAACAATACTTTGAGATATCAGCAACAACTGTGATAGAATATGAAGATACCTGTGCTTTCTGCTGATGACAAAATCGTAGTTACCACTAATACCACTGCTTTGTTCCACTTGACATGGAAGAAAATGATAAATTTAGTTAAAAGTTAGTGAACATTAAAATGTAGTTTTCTCCCTGGCTGGTGTGGCTCAGTGGACTGAGCGCCGGCCTGAGGACCAAAGTGTCACTGGTTGGATTCCCAGTCAGGGCACACCCTGGTTTGTGGGCCAGGTCCCCAGCTGGGGGTGGGTGAGAGGCAACTGACTGATGTTTCTCTACCTCTCATACCCTCTCTCTAAAAATAAATAAATAAATCTTTTAAAAAATGTAGTTTTCATTCAAGTTTATAAGCACCTGAATTCTCTCCAATAACTCTAGGTTAGCACCTCTTGGGCCAACTAGACTGTCCTGCTGCGGCCAGGTTCTTGAAAGGCTGGGTCCTTGCCGCCTCCTCCTTCCTGTAGCCCCAGCACTGCCCTGATGGTAGGGGTGGGGGCTTTCAAACACCTCCAGGAAGTGTGATGTCTGGGGCTTGGCAGGTCAGTCTCTAGAAGAGGGCGGAGAACTGCTCAGAAGGGGACAGATAAGGCCAGAAGCAGATGTAGGGCTGAAAGAAGTGAACACAGGACAGTGACAGGGACAGAGGGAGGAGGGGCTCCCAGTGATGATCTGATAAATGACACAAGGTGAGGAAGAGAAAGGTCATGGACTCCACGCCAAAATCCTACACACAAGGAGTACGAGGGAGGGAAGGTGGAGGGCAGGGGAGAAGTGAGTGGCAGAATACTTTCCTTTTCCCCCCACTGAAGAAAACATGAAAGAATGGGAATACGAATGAAGTACGCTCAAGTTGGCTACATCCTATTGTCCTCACTTTCTGGATCTGTGACCTTAGGTGACTCACAACCCCTTTCGGAGCCCCTGTTGCCTTATCTGCATGGGAACAACTAAAATATTGAACTTACAGGCTGTTTGAAGGGTTGACCCACTGCATGGCATGTGGCAGAGTTCCTGACACCTGGCTGCTGCTCAGTAAAGTTAGGCTATACTGTATGAGACTGATTGCTGTTTTTGAAGGTCAACAATGGTCGAATATGGGTAGTGTCAAATGGTTCCAAATACAGTTCCAGGCAAACAGGAGAAGCTGTTGTGAGCAGACCCAGCTCCATCCTGTAGGTTGGTTGTATGTGGGATTAAGGAAATCCAATCCCTGATACTACTATCTCCTTTGAGGGAGGGGGCATTATCCAGCACTTTCTTCCCCACCTTCATGTTATGATCTAGAGGAAATTTTATAAAAGAAGGCTTATGGCCACATCCTCTTTGGTTTTCCAGGGGGTGGTAAATCATAAATTACCTTCTGGCACAGCAGGGACTCCTGTGACCTGCCAGTGCGTGAGGAGGCAGACAGAGGGGAAACAAGGACTTAGGTTCCTTGGACTAGCACCCCTATTCTTCTAGTATGAGCAAAAACGGCCTACAGTGGGGGGCTGGAAAAACCTATGGCCTGACTGGAGTTCTAACGCAAGCTCTATACTTAATAATTGCTTGTACGACTTGGGCCCATCACAGCCACCCTGAGCCTCAATCTCTTCATCTGTCAGAAGGGGATATTAGACAAGAGCATCTTCAAGATCTCATCCCTGGGTAACCTTGACAATGGAGGCTTTGGTTTGCTCTTCAGCTCTGTGGGTCTCAGTTATGCCGTTAGCTCAGCAGAGTAACAATAAATCACCCCACAGAAGGGAGCCTAGGGAACCCAAGTTTGGAGGTGCCTCAGCAGAACTGTTCAGATATCTGGAGAGCCATGCAGAGGAGCCCTGTAATGGAGCAAAGTGAGAGCCAAGAGAAGCATCCGGGGTCAGTGGGGTGACGCAGAGGAATAACTGTTTAGATTTGTTTTATAGTTTTTCTAAAAGCTCATTTCATATTAAATTACAAGAACCACATGGAAAAGTGATTACAAGCTCTTTTTTTGCAGTAATAAAACAGCCCTTGGGGCAAAGAAGCACTTTAATATGTCTAAAAATATCTTATTTTTCTACAGCTTGATTGAAACTGATGTAGGTGTGCTTGGCATTTGACTTGGGGAGGTCGTGCCTTTTCTTCTTCTAATAATACTGTTTGGCAGCTTCTCACTCTATCTTACCACAGATCTTTGCCAAAACTTGAATTTACTTCCGTCAGATTAACTGTCTCCAAAAACAAACTGGCATTTCTTCTAAGGGCTCCGATTAAAAGGATAAGCTTGAGTGACACTCCCTTAAATGGCTGGATGTTCTCACAGGGCTAGGAAATCAGAACTGGAAAAGTAGCAAGGCTGAATTTAGTCACACGCTGCACAGGCATTTGGACGGTGAGAGGGGCTGCCAGTTCACTGTGCTGTGTTTAGAAAGGACGGGTGAGTTATGATTTTGAATAAATGCCTCTCAAAAAACTGCGAGAAGAAATCCTTTCACATCTCTCAACCACTGCTTTGTTCTGGGTCCCAACCTTTCAGTTCTTTGTTTGTTTTAAATATCACCTTCAATAATTTTACTGATCAAATTAGGTTGGCTTCCCCAAAGCACCAACAAAATAGAAGCCTTTTCTAGTTGCACAGCTGAATGCATATGGAATTTGAATGAGTCAACCTATGTATGGGCCAAAGAACTTTAACATTCCAGTAGACAGAGAGGAGACTCTAGGAAAGACAGGAAGCAAGAAAAGATGAAGGAAACTTTTGCTGTTTCCCCTGGCTCCTGTGACTTGATCCCTTCAGAATAAGAATAAGGATCAAAATAATTTTCCAAGCAGGTATTTTTCTTTCTTTTTTTTTTGTTTACTAATTTTACTTTAAAAGTACATTTGTTGAGGAAAAAGAGGGGATAGGGAAAAAAGATACAAGGTTTCTGCTTTTTCTTAACATGTTACAAATTTGAATACTTATTAAACATAAAACTTCAAGTGACATATTTCAAGAATTGGGTTGAAATGTGGCTCCTGAACATTCTAATATTCTTCTAATATTCTCTCTGTTTCCCTCTGTCTCTCTCTGTCTCTCTCACATACACAGTCTCCCAAAGTAACAGGAACTGTACCTTGAATGCAAAGGCCCTGTGAGAAAACTGTGGTAAACCTTTTGTAAAACGTAAACACTATGCGAAATTCTCTAATCCTTCATTGGTATCGATCACCCAAAAATGGATGATAAAATGACTACTTTTGCTTTTTTTTATTACTCAGGCTAAGAAGATTCAGGATCAGTAAATAATATTTTTAATTCATTATGAGGAAAAAAAACATTTTTCTCAGATTGCTATATATACTTAAACTTTTCCATTGCCCAAATGCAAATTTCTCTGAGTTAGAACCCATTTGGCTTACCTAAGTTTGGTGGTGTGATATTTTTATTTTGTGTTATCCATCTCTTCAGATCCCCCAAATAAGATTGGTATCACTGCTATCACTTCTCTGGATAAATTAAGCTGAGCAGAAGTCTGAAATGGACTGTGACCAGCCTCAAGCCCATTAAGTTCCTGGGGCTTCTTACACTCTATAAGGATGGAAAGCGGGTTAGCCCACGGTCCCTGTGTGACCCTTAGGTTCCCCCAGTTGTGATATAAATATCCCAGTGAGAATGAGATTGTTCATAAACATCTGGTATAAACTGAAATGAATTAAACAATATACCTTAGTTCTCACTGACAGTCATCTCAGCAGAATCCCCTTAGTGTGTTCAATTGACAACCACTGGTATATCCCCCAAATACATAGAATACATATATTTACTTATTTATTGTACACGCTGACTGCACCATGACTATATTACACACATTATAAAATTGTACAAAACAGAAAATTTTAAATAATCAGAAGAATATTAAACAAACATTACTTTAAATAACTATTTTAGTTCTTAAAGGCACAATAATATTTTAAAGGAAACAATATAATTGAACATGTTTCACATTCTATGAAAATCCTGACTTAGTTTACGATGTAAAGTTATGGCTCTGAGTTCACCTTGTTTTATGCTTGTTATTAATGATGCCAAAACTGAGACAGACTGTCATCGCTCTCAGCTCAATGAGGCCATCAAGGCGTTCATACAAGAGGGAGGGAAGATGTCCGCATTGCCATTTCTCGTTCACGGTACTCATGTACTTAATATTAACTTCAATATGTGGTTTCACTTTAGAGATCGCTGTAAGCCATGAGTGCATTTTCTGAGCGATAGAGTGGTGAAAACTATATAATATGATCCTAAGTTTTTTTTCTGTAATGTCTTATATATGCCCAAAGCAGCTTTTCAAGTGAGGATGACCAGTCAGCCTCCTGGGATGTGGTCCCTCCCTCGGGATCTCTCCTGAGTTATGTGAAACCTATGGTCACCTGACAAATGGGACAAATGATGGCCTCAGGATCAATCCAGGCATCAAGCATTAAAGTCAGCAGAGTTGTATGTAAATAGATATATCTGTATATTAAATCATAATGCATAATAGGTCTGCACATATATATATGATGAAAGTGCTCCACATTTTTCTTTTTTCACCTTGTAGAATGAACATACCTGATTTGAGAGGCCATTTCTCAAGGTAGTTTATCTTGTAAAATATACATTATTATCTTCATTTTACTGATGAGAAAAATTAAACTTAGTTTTTGAGGGCAAAATCAGAAACTCTTTTTCTACAGCCTGTGTTTTCCCATAAAACAGTCAAGTAGTTTAGTCACTACTGTTTTTGTTTTACTTTTTAACCCTGTTCTTTAAGACTTGTTTTAGGGGGAAATGCATTTTCACTTGGTAGGATATGGGAAAAGGGCTTGTCAACCAATTACTAACAATCAGTAAAACTCAGTGAGGCCTACACTAGAATCGGTCAATATTACACTAACATGAAAATAATCAATGTGTCATATTCCTATTATCTGGGTATTCTAACCATTGCCCCCTTTTTTCCTTTCT